>PYAF01000536.1:173108-199691 GCA_007407185.1 Glycine tomentella | reverse complement strand
TCCGAGGGAGTGATGGTTGCATTCATGATGCATTCATTGATGGTTGTTGCATCCTCATAATGATATGTATGCTTGCATTTATGCTTGAGAAATGTATGATACCTGTTGTTAGATCTTCTGGCCAGTTAGATAGATATGGACCTCCCTAGGAGACGGCTATTCCTCCTAGTATGGTTGGCTCATTGGGTGATGATGATCCCGGGGTGATGATGATCCCCTAGACCAAGGGAATAGTAGATGGCGATTCCTGCTATTCCTGGAGGTACCATATACGTGTGTCCATGCGTAAGGGGTAGCTCCCGATGGGATGACACGGGTGTGAGTTCCGGTCTCACACTGAGGTTAGGCGTTGATGATGATACGCCGTACATAGAGCAAGATGACTTGCTTGTATTGTTATGAGGGCCAGGAGGCCGGGCCGGGTGGCCAGTATGTTTGTGATGCCTTGATGACGTGTGTCATGGAGAATGAGCTAGGGTGGAGGAGATGCCTCCAAGGACCCTGAGCTTACTGAGATGTTTATCTCACCCCGTGTGGGGCTTATGTTATTTCAGGCGACTCTTCTAGCAGAGAGGAGCAGTCTCAGGGCGGGAGGCCCCAGTGGAGACAGTGATTGCTCAACCGTGTGGTAGCTGTGAGAGCCAGGTGGCTCAATGTTGTTTTTGTTGATTTTGTGCCCCTGCAGAGGGAAGATGTGTGTGTGTGCACACATGTTATGCTTGTATATGCTATGTATGCCCTCGTGTGAGGAAGGATCTTTGAGATCAAGGCGATGTATGCCTATTCTTTTGTATAGACACCGTGAGTGTCAGACGATGTATATGTTCATGACCAATTATGTTATGTAATGATGTTTCCTCCTATATTTCTGTTGAGATATTTGTGTTTATCTGCCTATGGTTATGTTGATGTGATTCTGGATCAGCAGGGGCTTGTGTTGTCTTGTGATGAGATGTTTTTATGTTCCATACATAATGTAATCAAGAAATATGGTCTTCGATTTATGCTTCCGCAAAAGTTTTAAATCAAAGTGATTAAGCGCTATTCTGATATAAATAATAATGTTAATACACCGGGTGCACACGGGGTGTTACAGGCAACAAATAGATCATAGTAATCATGAAATGATTAATACTTTGACAAATCACATGGCCTTAATTTTAAATCCTTTATTGAGAACTACCAATGAAAGTTATCAACAAATGAATGAGATCCTACCTTGAATAGGAGAGGTTAATGAATGAGGGAACAACCAAACCTTATTTTGGTAAATAGAAATCAAAATGTAGATCAAGTTCTGATTAATATGCAGCAAAATCATTTACCTCCAAGACAAAATGGCCAAAGTAGAGATTTAGGCCTTGATGCAATTCAAAATCCTTAGATTAGTCAGATGATTAAACAAGCCTTGAATAAGCATGGTTTCGTAACATGAAATTCACAACCACCTTATTTTGTTTTTGTCTTCCCTGATTATGTTTTACAATCTGAATTGCCAAGGGTTTATAAGGTGCCTAATTTTTTAAATTTGTAGGAGAATTAGAAGAATCTATTGTCGAACTTGTAGCCCGTTTTCAAATAGAATGTGGTGATTTAGCCATTGATGAATTTCTTAATATGAAATATTTTCCTTGTTCTTTAACAATAAATGCTTTTACCTAATTCACCACATTACCACCAAATTAAATATATACTTGGACACAGTTCGAAAGAGTATTCCATGAACATTTCTTTAGAGGAGAGACTAAGCTTAGTCTTATAAATTTGGAAACTACTAAATGTTTTAATAATAAAACAATTGAAGATTATTTAAATAGATTTTGACATATGAAGTCTCGATGTTATACTTAAATTCCAAAACATGAATTAGTGAGAAAGAATGTTGAACACTTAGATTTTTTTTTAATTTGCTAGAAGTTGGCAAATCAGCATGTTAGGGATATGACACAATTAGCAGCTAGAATATGAGGAATCGAGCAAATAAAATATGAGAAAGAAAGAAATAAGAGATTTGATAAGAATAGAAGGGAGAAAATAACATATGTAGAAGTATACCAAGATAATGATAATGCTATAAATTATCAAGATTAAGGTTTCAATAAAGAAGATGATGAAATAAGTGTGGTATAATTACAACTCGGACCTCTCTATACTTGTCATATGTTAAAATCAGAGGAAAAGCAGAAATTTCCTAATTCGAAATATAGTTTCAATGTTACTAAGGAAAATAAAATATTTGATGTACTCTTGAAAGATAAACAAATTGCCTTTAGTGATGATCATAAAATTCCTTTTGAACAAAGAAAACGGAAAAAATATTGTAAATTCCATAATATTTTTGGACATTGGACTAATAGTTATCGACGTTTCAGAGACATGGTTCAAAAAACAATAGATGAAGGAAGACTAAAATTTGAAGAGAAACCAATGAAAGTGGATACTGATCCATTCCACATCCAAGCTAATTATATCGAATGTGATGATGGGAGCTTCGATAGGATTGACAAAGGTGAATACTTCCTTATCTGGAGAGGAGGTCAACCAGGCTTTGGAAGAATTCGAAAAAGAAGAGGAATCAGTTTTCCCACCTACAGGGGAATCATTGGTCGAATTTCTATCAAAGAAACAAAAGGCCAAAAAGAGGTATTGTTGTGTCCTCGTTGTACTGATGTCTTCGAAAAGTCGGCTGCTAAAGCTTTTGAAGCCTTAGAAATTCGAAATATTTTTTAGAAAGTCGAAGAAATAGACACTAAAGGAAAGGGGAACCAAAACATTAATATGATTCTAAGTCAAGTTCAAAGGCCATATAGTTTTTCTCAAAGGAAATCGTACATTCCTTATGCAAATGTTCCACAAAATGGATGGTTTCGACAGGGGAATAAAGGATCCAATTACCATTTTAAAGCATTCAAAGTTAATGATTTGACACTTCGAAGATGAGGAATTACTGAAGGTTCCAAGAAAGAGTACTATGAGTATCAGAATCCTCCATGGGTGAATAAGAACATGTCAAAAACCCCGAGGAAAAGATATCAGAGAATGAAAAGGGGTGCAATATTAGAGATGCAACAAAAGAATGGTGTTAGACCTTGAATTTTTTTTAACGGGATAACTGAAGGTCCACCCCTAGGCTTCGGAAAGAAAATATTAAGTAAAGAGCAGGAAGATAAAGAAGTGATAACAGACTGCTTTGAGTCTAGTTTCGAAGATTCCTTGGAAGCCATTCGTGGAGTAATTTTGATATTACCACCAGAGTACGCTAAAGATTACCAAAATAGGAATGTATTGAGAGATTATGCCAAGGAAGATTACTTTGATGACCCTTCTCTAAGCCCAAAGGCAGTTTGGACCACTTAAGTTTCTTGCTTTGCTCCTCATCGGAATGCTGCAGTCTTCGATCCTCCTACTGATGACATGAGGGGTCACATAAAGCTACTCCACTTAACATCTATGGTGGAAGACCAAATCATTAATAAGATATTAGTAGATGGAGAGACTGTGTAACATCTTAAAATCCTTTATTTTGAAATATTGTTTAAAATCATATAATATTAAATATTGTGAAATACGCGTCATTAAATCTAGTTTCTATTTCCAAGTTGATAAAATATCTCAATATTTTTTTCTTTTGGGAAAAAAGGAACACGTATATATATATGTTGCGCTTGATTAAAACATGTATGTATAATTAAAATGCTCATGAATAAAAGGTATTGTCATAACACATTTTCTATTTAAAAACCATTTCAAAAGTTGTAAGTTTTCTTCCACCTTTACACGACCTTTACACAATGCTATAAAAAATAACTTACAAAGAATTAACTTGCACAAAACTAAATATTGATAAGCTGAAATAAATATGTAATCATATGTAATGACCCTTTGTGGCCCTTAAGATATAAACATAGATGTATCGAAGTCATTACAATTGTTAACTAGAAAATAAAATATCCACCACCCTCAAAATATTACACAATATCACCAAAAGGTTTAATACAACAAAATATCACGACACTGAGTATAGAAATCTTCTCACCCCAAATATACATAAAAAAGGGAAAACAATCCTACACTTAAAGCATTCACTATCCAAGACTTACAAGTGATACATAGCGTGTGCCTCTAAGGTGATCGGTGGTGTCTAGGGCTCATCTAATAGCAAAAGTGGCATGGGATGTAACCAAAGTGCGCGTGGAGGCACACTTCTTCTTCCACTATGTAGTTGTAACGATAGCTACTGATCCAAGTGAACATCCTTCGTGGATGCTCCATGACCTCCCCCTGGAATGGTGGTTGCAAGGGTGAGTCCTCTGCTCCTCAAACACCACAAACAATAAGCAATAGTAAAACAAAACTAAAACATACAATCTATGTAACCACTACGTGTGGTTCTTGAAACAAACAACAATCTCGCATCCTAAGCGCGTAACCATCAAAGTTAATTTACCATTGGGCCCAATCACTGCCACCAATCCTCCGAGGTCTTGATAGTCTGGAGCGATCGCTACATACAAATACATCGTACATTGACCCCTCATATCCCAACTCAAAAAGCATAGTCTCGGAGCCCATTAGGAGAAGCAAAGTGAGGCTTGTGAGTTACTTGTTCCAAATGAGTGCACTAAATTCTGGGTAGTCGCCACTCGCTAATTCCCCTAGGTTCCTTGAACCGCTCTGCCCATTATACCCCAGTGATTCTCTGTCCATCATCCACTTTCTCAACGTAACTTAACTTAGGGACTAGAGAAAATCGAAAGCCTACATATGTGTGCAAACTGTTAGACAATAGGATTTGAAAAAATATAGTTTCTCTCTTACAAGAGTTTAAGGATTGTTTCGCATGGGACTATGAAGATATGCTTGGACTCAGTAGAGAATTAGTGGAACATAGATTGCTTATCTATGAAGGGGAAAAACCAACAAAGAAAGCACCAAGAAGAATTTCTCCCAATGTTGTGGAGGTCATCAAAGCAGAGATAGAAAGGCTACTGAAGACCATTTTCATTTGAACTACAAGGTATGTTAATTGGATTTCTAATATAGTTCTTGTAATTAAAAAGAATGGGAAAATGCATATGTGTATATATTTTAGGGGCTTATTTATGGCTTCGACTTGGTCATTTGCTTGTGCATAATAAGGAGTAGAAGTTAATAGCTTTATATTTCGAGAATTGACATACTTAACTACTTTTCTACCAGTGAAAATAGTGTCTTGATCTGTTGTAAGTGTTTAAGGAATCTCTACCTCTTGTAATTTTTCTTTGATAGTTATCAAGGATTCAAAAGTTTGAGGTGCGGTTGTGAAATTTGAATCGAAAGACAATCATCTAGAACATTTAAGGTTATCATTCGAAAGAATGAGAAAGCATGGATTGAAAATGAATCCATTAAAATGTTCTTTTGGTGTCTTTACAGGCGAATTCTTGGGTTTTATTATCCATCAGAAAGGAATTGAAATAGATAAAAATAAGGCAAAAATGATTTTGGAGACTTCTCCTCCAAAGAATAAGAAACAATTTCAGTCATTGTTAGGTAAAGTGAATTTTCTCAGAAGATTCATTTCTAATGTATCAGGAAAAACTAAAGTGTTTTCCCCTTTACTCAAATTGAAAGACAAAGTTAAATTTTGATGGGAAAAGGAACACTGAGAAGCCTTCGATGACATCAACAAATATCTTGCTAATCCACCAATTCTAGTACCTAGTTTGAAAGGAAGAGACTTGAAATTGTATATTTTAGCATCATATTCGACTATTGCAAGTATGTTGGTGCAAGAAGATGATAATGAAATAGAATGTGCTATTTATTATCTAAGTTGAATTCTTATTGATGTTGAAAGATATAGTACTATAGAAAAATATAATTGTGTTTGTGCTTGTATTATTCTTGTACTAAACTCAAATATTATCTAAGCCTTTCAATGTTCAAGTATTGTCTCGTAATAATGTTATCAAGTTTATGTTATCTAAGTCTATTTTGCATAATAGAATAGGGAAATAAACCCTCGCATTTACAGAATTTTCACTTACTTTTGTACCTATAAAAGTATTAAAGGCCAAATTGTAGTAGATTTTCTAGCTAATAATTCAAACATAGTAATATTGGAATGTTATATAGGGATTAGACCTTGGGTATTGCACTTCGATGGTTCGAAACATGTAGATGGTTCTGGAAATGGTGTTGTTTTAATTCCTCCAAATAATACACCTGTGAGAATCCTTATCAAAATCAAACCTTTATGTTCCAATAATAAAGCAGAATATGATGATTTAATAACTGTTTAGAAAACATTATTGAATCTAGGTGCAAAACATGTATTAATTAGAGGAGATTCTGAGTTAGTCATCAATCAATTAACTAAAAATTTTAAGTACATTAAAAGTAATTTACTAAAATACTTTTCATATGCATCTAAGTTATTAAGTAGATTTGATGAAGTTGAGTTTAAGCACAAGTTTTGAGAGCAAAACAAAGAAGCTAATGATTTGGCTTAAATTGCTTCTAGTTATAAGTTGAGTAAACAAACTTTTGAATCCTTGATAACTATCAAAGAAAAATTACAAGAGGTAGGGATTCCTTAAACACTTACAACAGATCAAGACACTATTTTCACTGGTAGAAAAGTAGTCAAGTATGTCAATTCTTGAAATATAAAGCTATTAACTTCTACTCCTTATTACGCACAAGCAAATGACCAAGTCGAAGCCATAAATAAGATTTTGATAAGTTAATTAAGAAACACGTTGGTCAGAAACCTAGGAGTCAACATGAAAGTTTAGATCAAGTTCTTTGGACTTATCAAAATTCATCAAAAGAGACCACCCTTTTAAGTTGGTTTATGGGCACAAAGTTGTTCTACCTATCGAGATAAATCTAAATTTGATTTGAATTCAAAGACAAAATGAAATTTTCATACAAGATTATTGGGATATAATGTATGACAAGTTAAATATGTTAGATGAAAAACGTTTAATTGCTTTAGAAAACATTATACGTGAAAAAGAGAAAATAGAAGTTGGTGAGTTAAGGATTGTAAAGAAGACCAGTTAAAACTCAGGTTAGATGTTTGGTTTATATATATATATATATAATTTCAAAGATAAAAGAAATTTCAAATTTTGAATAATTAAATATATTTTAAACCAATGATATGATATTAATTTGACACATTAATAAGGATAGGCAGTTATAGCTGTGATAGAGCTAATCATGCCTATATCGGTTGGCTTGCAAATTACAACCATGATTGGATTGTGTTCTCTGGGATATTTAATGACATGAAATGCTTTAATTAGGTAAAATATTAAAATAACCTTAAAATCATTGATACAAAAATGCTATGTTCTCGAAAGATAGTAGTCAAACACACTATATTTGGGAGGCATTTGTTACCTCTGTTATGTAAAAGTTTTCCAAGTTGTGGAACTTATATAATTTTGATGAACTTGTCTCGAAAGAAAATGAATAGTGAATTAAAGAATGATCAAAATTCTGGAATAAAATTTGAGAAGTTGTATCAGTCATCGAAAGAATTAATTTCGATAGAAATTAATATTTTAGATGGCTTTATTAAAGCACGTGTGCCATTTAAAAGTGCTCAGAAGCAAGACCATTTTGAGTTTCAAAACATCAGTTGAAGCAGTTATGAAAGAAGTTATACGAAGTCATTGAATAACACTAGATTTGTGTATTTAAAATTATTGTTGTATACGTGTCGAAATCATAAAATTCAACCGTTAGTGTTAGAAGTTTATAAATAAGACCTTTGACTGCCAATTTGTGTTGGATTGAATCATTATCACTTAATTCCTCAAACATCGACAACGCCACACATCAAAATTGACTACTGATTCAAAAGGTCATCTGTATGTATTTATTCTCACTATGATGAAAGGGCTTCAAAGCAAGAATGTTAGGCCTATAGGTACAATCTTAGGTGGCTTAGTGAGAGCAGGAGTGTGTCTAATTGATCTTTCTCGAGGCTAATGGGCACCAAGATATTCCTATTACAGTGTTATGACCAATACAAAGATGCATGGGATACATGTTTTTTGCTTGGGGAATATCCTTGTGTTACCTCTATTATGTGAAATTTTGCTAAGTTGTGAAACTCATGTTTTGAGGAACTTATCTTGAGAGAAATAGAGAAGTCAATTCAAAATCGATAAAAATGTGGACTAAAATTCAAGAAGTTGGATGAGTCATTGAAGGAATTCATTTCGATAAAAAATGACGGCTTCGATAACGTTAGTAAAGCACACGAGATTGGAAATTGCTTAGAATTAGGGTCTCTTCGAAATTCAAAATGCTAGTTGAAGTGGTTATGAAGAAGTTATACGAAGATGCTTAATAGCATTAGACCAAAGTGTTTAGGAATATCTTTGTACAGATGTTGAAATCTTATAATTCAACAGTTATATAGTATTAGAAGTTTATAAATAAGACTGCTAACTGCAAATTTTCAAGGGGTGTAAACACTATCACTTAATGGGTGAAGATTGGTCCAAAGACATATATGGACTTATGTTAATGATGGTACTGTTTCCAGGAGGATGATGAGCGAACAATTGAGCAAGATGAGGCTCTTATAACTAAAGAAGAAAGGCAAGAGGAATTGGCTGCTTTGCGTGATGAAATGGATCTTTCGATTCAGGAATTACTTAAACGTTATGCTGGGGAGAAATGTGAGATTTATTTATTTTTAATATTATCATAATTTTTACTAGTAATGCTTATGAATTTTCAAAATAATTTGAACATAAAATAAAGTTAGACTCTCAAAAATTGTCTGAAATTTAATGTATTTTGCTTGTTATTTACTGAACTGAAAGAAATGACTCATTAGTTCTTAAAAAAATACTAAGCAAAAAAAATCTAACTTATTTCTTATACAAAGGACCGATGGAATAGTATTTTAAATATTTAACATAATTATATATTTAAAGACTCAAACTCAAAATTATTAAAATAATTATACATGAATTAATTCTTACGTGTTAATAAATTTGATTATTTTTATATAAGTAATATTCTGAAATGCTTTGTCCTTATGATTTTAAAAATGGGATTATTTTTTCAATTAGTTAAATCAAATACAAATTATTTTAACTTTTCAGGCATATTAATTTGTGTGCCTTTTTTGACGTACTTTATAAAATGGGATCACACCAATTAGTTTAATCCATTCAATTGGGAACTAGTTAAATTACCAACAACCCACTCAACTTAGAGAAATGGTGGAGTTAAAAGATAGTCAAGAAATAGTCAAAATAAATAAACCAAATAAAAACAAGAGCAACTAATAAATTTGAATTGGAATATTAAAATTAAAGATCATTTTTGTTTTTCAGTTTTATTTTTAAAATATTTTTTAAAATAAAGAAATGCTCATATATAAAATGTACATTTTAATTAATTAACTAATTACTAAGGACTTTTTTTTTGGTAGAATATAACAATATGTAATATAGCCCTATTATAAAACTCTCAGTTATTTGGATAGAATATAATTTGAGATTTTTAATTAAAGTAGAAGTAAATTGATGAAGAGACCAAAATAGCTTGATTTTAGAAATAGATGGACTTAATTAACAATAAAAAAAACTTAGGACAACAAAACTATACGGTGTTCAAATTTATCTGATATAGAAACACATGCACCACAAGTCACAATTTATACCAGAATGAGGAAACATGTCTCACCTTGGCATATTCATTAAACTAACTTGCTTAAAAGCTTGAAAAGACAAAAACTGGAACAAAGGAGATTCACTTTCAAGAACTTCTAGAGAGAGAAACTGAGAGAAAAGTGTGGAATCATTTGAGAACACAATGAAGGATCGTGAAGATGTTCTTCATCACGTCTCTTGTTGATCTTGATACCGCCATCACGAGCGGATAGTTTTTCTTTGTATGATTAGGTGTAATCTTCGTACTCCAATGTATCTCTTTTGATATATATATATATATATATATATATATATATATGCATCTTTTCTATTTGTCGTTGGTAACGTCATTCTGCTCTTTGTGCTTGATTCTACCTGATCAATAGTCTCATGAAACTAGCTTTTGAGTTCGACTAGAAAGTACTCTTAAGAGTTTGAACTGAATAAAGTTACTCTATACATTATCTTGCTAGGAATTGATCATAGCATATTGATTGCAATCTTAAACATGTTTTTAATGTTGGAATAATTATTAAATATGCAAGGAATCAATATTTGATAATTACTCTTAGAGATGTCGTATGTGAGGAATTGATACGATATGATCTAGCGTGAGCATCAACAATGGTAGAGAACGACTCATTTGTGTAAATTTCATTAGGATACTAAAGAGTCGAAGATGAAATCCAAACCTATGTTTTTCTTGATTGAGTTCAAAACCTTTTTCGTTGCTTTTCTTAGAATAATAGGCTTGCAACTTTTATACTATCTACTTTCATCGCAACAAACCAATGAATTTTTGATCAAACATCATGTATATAACTACTGAACTATTTAATATTATCCAAGGAACTGAGTAACTCAAGTCCTTGAGGAGACGATCTTAACTACAAACTTTGTGAACTATGACAACAATTGGTACACTTGCCAAAGGTATAACAAGTTTTATGGCGTGGTTGTCGGGGACTTGATTTGGATATTCAGTTCTTTCATATTATGTTTTTCATATTGATAGGCATTTTTCTTTGTTTTTCTTGTTTTCATTTTTTGCCTTTGTATAAATACTTTCTTTATATTTGGTTTTCACTCACCTTAGTGTTTAAGGATTGTTTGTAGTTTTATTTCTGTTATTTTTATGCAAGGTAAAGTTCTTGCAAATTAGTTGCTTTTTTATTTAGAAATTACTAAGATTGCAAAGAAGAACAAAAAGAAAAAGAAACAAGCAACTAAAAAGCTACAAGATAAGTCTTCTTCTACAGGCTCTACATCTTCTGCAAAACCCCCGTCAAATGACAACATGGCAAAAAGAGCAGAGAAAGATAATAGAAGAACAAGGAGGACTCTTGGTGACTATGCTAATCAACAAGGCCCAAGACATTTCAACAACATAGTGATTCCTCCTTCTCATAATAAGGTTGTGGAGCTGAAGCTGACATCGTTGAGTTTGATTGCTGCACACCTTTTTTCTGGAATGGATCATGAAGACGCTACTAGAAAAATTAATTTTAACATCACTAAGTTAACATCGATTTTCTCAAAAATAATTGTTATCGAAAACACAGTGGCAAATTATAATTAACAGGACCTGGTTAACATCAGTTTTTAAGGTTTTTAAGAAAACCGATGTTAACAGGAATTCGTTAACATCAGTTTAAGGTTTTTAAGAAAACTAATGTTAACATGAATACGTTAACATCAGTTTAAGGTTTTTAAGAAAATCGATGTTAACTGGAATACGTTAACATCGATTTTTAAGGTTTTTAAGAAAATCAATGTTAACAAGAACACGTTAACATCAGTTTTCTTAAAATCGATGTTATTCATGAGATAGTCAACATCAGTTTTTCAATGAAAATCGATGTTGTTGTTGTTATTATAAAAGGTGGTTCCCAAATAAAACGCCCTTAACTCTCGCGCCTATCTCTCACTCTCACTCTCAGCCTTCGCTGCTCGTTCTCTCACACTTATGCTGCTATTTTAGGTTACTTCCACTGCCACTCTCACGACGCTTCCAGTCAAGTGTATCTCTCGCTCTCATTGTCGGTCTTGGGCTCACTCTCATAGCGCTTCCACTCTTGGTGTCGTTCTCGGTGGTGTCGTTCTCCGTCTGACGCTTGGTGTCGTTCTCGGTGGTGGTTCTCTCGCTTGCGACTCTCGGCGGCTCCCAAAAGGTTAGCATTCCTCCTCTTGTTTATGTCCTAGGATTCTTCTTCTTGTTCTTGTGTTTTTTTCCCTAAAGAACTTGAAACTTTTGTGGCTTCTTAGTTTGATTTTCTGTTATTGTTCTACTTACGAAGATTACAATTTTCTTGCTTGTTTTTGGTTTGCATTCGAGTTGGGGTTGTTCAAATGGGAAAATGAATTCCAACAACCTTCATTGTTATTATTTATGAGATTAATTTGATACAATGCCTGGGACCTTATACAGTTGTGCTAAGCCACATATATCCAGAAAATCACTACTACATAAAAAGCCTTTAAAGACAGTTATTATACCCCTATGAAGACGGTTTTGAAGCGAGCGACGTTGAAAGGTTGGACTTATGAAGACGGTTCTTAAACCGTCTTAGAATCTGTTTTTTTTAGAGCACCTTCTAAGACGGTTATGCTATATAACCGTCTTAGAATGTCTGCTTTCTAAGACGATTATACAGCATAACCGTCTTACAATCTGTTTTTTTTTGGAGCACCTTCAAAGACGGTTATGCTGTATAACCGTCTTAGAAGGCATTCTAAGACGGTTATACAACATACTCGTCTTTGAATTTATGCATTCTAAGACGATTTTTCAGACAACTGTCTTAGAATGTATAAAAAATTAAAAATAAAAAATAGAGAATTCTAAGACGGTTTTTTTTTTTAAAGAACCGTCTTAGAATGCTTTTTTTTAAAAAAAAATAAAAAGCAATTTTTTTTAAAATAGTCATATCTCCAATTCCCATCTGTTTTGACATGTCATCATGGTATGGTCTACTTGGATTCTGTAACGCCCGGCCACTTGCAGGATCAACGACTGTCCCTACATACCAACACAAGACTTTTCAGTGTGCTTTGTCCTCACTCACACACTTCCTGAGAAACTTCCCAGGAGGTCACCCATCCAAGAATTAATCCAAGTCAAGCACGCTTAACTATGGAGTTCTTATATTATGGGCTACCAAAAAATAGATGCACCTTGTTGGTATAGGTAGTACCTATTAAATCCTTTTAAGTTATCCTCAACTGTACAGTCCCACACCTGCACAGCCTCTGGATCCCTCTCGTTCGGTGTGTATTCGATTCATTCATGTACCCCTCCCGCTGGAAGCCTGCCAGGAGCCGCTCCTTGTCCGTGCCTCACTGCACCGGCGATCACTCCCCGCCCTCGTCAGCGCCCGGGATGTTACAGATTCTATCTAGCAATAGTGAAAGAAAACATTTTATGAAAATCCAAAGTTAATATATTTTATTAAAATGAATCCAATTACACCAGTACAAGTAGTATACCAAGCTAGACAAAACATTACCAATAAATTAAATGCAAAAAATGAGAATGAATCACATATTCTAGAATTTGTTCTATTTATTGCTTTGATAATACTATAGCATAATTAGGAAGTTAGCAAAAAATGATAATATAGCCCACATAATCGTTCATAAGATTTGGCTCAATTTTTTTTTTATATATCAATATATGAAATATCAAGAGCAATTTCAACAAAATTTAAACAATATAAAAATGAAAATTGTAATCATTGCTGACCTTAATGATGGCAGTGCCCTTTTTACATCACTTGGTTCCACATGTGCATCATTCTAGCCATATGCCAAGTACAAAAATGTCAATACAAGCAATATCTTGGCACTCATAAGTGACGATAGAAAAAATAATCAAATTTGCAAGTTGTGGTGGAAAACTAACACATTAATATATATTATAACAGTAACCGCAGAATCCATTGTACACATATTCTATAATTGTATATAAGTATTGTACTTTCTACAATTGAATTTTTAAATGTGATTTAATAAAAATGCCAATATATATATATAAATTCAATAATTTATGGCTTAGTGGAAAAACCATTTCACAGGAATTTACATTAGTATCAATACTATATAATTGACAAATTAACATTGGCTTTAGCACACTTTATCTAGCTAGGGATGATGCAATTCCCAAAATAATGATAACCTTCACGTTGATAGGGAGTAATTCAAAACAAACTTATTCAATATTGCCACACACACACATTGTGTTGATCATATTGAATGAGGTGTCTCCAACCATTAAAACTCAACAAAATTCAGTTTTAAAAGTCTTGGTAGTTGGTAGCACTAAAACTAATCATGAAGAGTACAGTGAAATATTTTGACTATTTATGAGTGATGAACATATATGATTGGCTATATAACTATACATGATATTTATATTTAACCAGTGATCGATCGATGCTTTTGAGGAGCATCATTTGAATAAATTAAGGACTTACAATGTTCCTGCGAACTGAGTGCTAAGGTAAATATAAACCATGGAAGCGTCATCGACTAAACCCACATTCTGGTTCGGATGGGATGGGAGAGAGAGGGCGGAGGTAGAAGAAGGTTCTTGAGAGGGACGTAGTCACGGAGACCACCACCGATTGATGGAGACCACGACGGAGTCACGGAGGGAACCAACCACAGTGGTTGATGGAGCGTGCAGGAGCCTAGACCAAGGAAGGTCGCGATGTTATGCACATAAACGACGTCATTTTAAACAGTCTAAGACGGTTGTTGTATAACTATCTTTGTAAATTTTAAATTATTTACAAAATTGCCATCGCCTCCCATTTAAAGACGGTTTTGGTACAACTGACTTAGAATGCGCGTCTTAAAATACCTCTTTTGTAGTAGTGAATATTGGAAAATATTGTGAATGAAATTATTAATTATATGTAAATAGAATAACAGAAGCCATGTGTATGTAAATAGAAGAGGAAATCATTAATTATATGAGTTGATCTTTTATGGAAGAAGATGAAGTAGCGTAGTTGAAATCAATGGAGTGCTATGCTGATAGTTGTTGGTTTGACTCTGATGACTTGAGACAGAGTGTGGTGCAGGTTTTGTTACAATTTCAATTAACACAACATTTTAAAAAATTGACATTGCTTATGATATTTTCTCAATTCTTTAGGTTATGTTGGTAATAATGATTTTGCATGGTCGTAGTACAAACATTATCAGCATATGCTATATAATATATTTTCTTGTCTCTCATACTACCCCACTCATATGGGTTTTAAATAGTTTATACATGTATTTCTACAATTGGAGTTAATTATTGGCTGAACAAGAAAATGATCAATATACCTTACTGCTAGCTCCTGTTATCTTTGTTGCTGACGCAAGTATAGGTAGGAATGATCATTGTCCACGGTGGGATCCTTATTTTTACATGGTTTTGTTCACTTGTTGATTCCCCTCTTCATTATATTCTTTGTGCACCATACCTTGCCTTAGTAACATGGTTTTGTTCTTTGTGTGTGTTGCTGCCTCGCACACAAACTCTGGGAATAATAATATATACAGGAAAGTGTGAAACGCTTACTTGACAGTCCACAAACCCAAAGAGGCTCTCGACCCAAACCAACAACCCATACCTCAGTGTCAAAAGGAAAATTTGGTGACCTCGCTATATAATAGTGCAGCAAGTTCTTGAGTTACTTGGAATTAAATATAAATAATATTTATATTGATTTACTTTTTACTTTTGAAAAAAAATGTATAGAGATGAAAATGAAAATATTCTTGAGATATCTTTTCCATGTGCTTATGAGTTAGTTGCCTTTTCACTTTGTTATGTGCATGAACGGCATCATTCTTGATCATTATGAGTTTTATTTGATTTTTTCAAGTTTTATTAAACATCTATTTATTTATAGTAATAATCAAAACTGGTAAAAAAATTCCTTGTTTCAAGATAAAGGAAACTTACAAAAATCAACTAAAATTTACAATAAAATGCTTTTTATATATAAATTACAAATCCAATGCATGTACCATGTTTATTAAACTCAATGTACGACATTCACGGATCTAACTAATAATATGCTAATATGTATAACCTATTTTGGGTAAATGGATTGAATTCTGCTATTATCATTTTTCTGTCCAATTTCTCATTTTTCTGTCCAATAAAATGCTTTTGTAACTTCTTGAAGTGTTATTTGAATTAGAGGAATAGAAAAGAACACTGGGAATTTGAGTTTAATATAAATACCTCCTTTAGTGTTCCCGTCATTTTTAATTTTGAACACTAAATTTCCCTAAAATAAATTTTAGTTAGAATGAAAAAAAATAAGATGGTTAAATATTAATTTTAAGCACTATCTTTATACATACATCTGTCACTCTCTTTCCAGATGTCATTTGTTATACGTGGTTAAATAAGTTTATATTAAATAAGATGTGAGAACTACAAAATTTTATCATTTTAAATAATAGTTTGTAATTTGATTAATTTGTAACTGTAATTTGTAGGCACTTTTGTTTTTCCTGTTTCCATCGTCATGACGAGATTCATTGTAGGAGATTGTTAGTGACCATCTTCATAGGTACGAATGTCTTTCATAAACTGTTGATGTTTTTTTTTTTTTTTATGAATGTTGTTATAACTTATGTTCATTATGAATGAACCTTAGTTTCCCGTTTGAGATTCAATATAGTGATTCTTTTCAACAATTTGAATTAATTGTTGTATTGATTCTTGAATTGTCCTTTTGGACAATTTGAGAAGACTCATTTTTTATAGTATATTCATATATATAGGTTGAGTTTCTTTTCTTAAATTTGATGAAATTTCGGTACAATGCATTTCACTTTGTTCTCTGGGTGCATACTTGACTGTGGTGGAACTCATGTCACCGCTTTCATGTCGTGTACTTAGAGATCAAAGGGAAATGTTGCCGAAATTTTGTCAAATTTTAGAAAAGAGACTTAACCTTTACATATGAATCTACTATAAAAAAATGTCTTCCTGAATGGGATAGTGCCACACCTTGAATGAAAAAAGAGAGGTTTTCATGCATGGAATAACTTTGTGAGTATCACAAAATTATTAATTAGATGGATCGAAGTTGGATGAATGCAAGTTGCATAAGTTCTGAATATGAGGAAGGCATTGTATATTTTTTTAAATTTGCCTCCGAAAGAAGTCAATCAGATGGGGATGGAATTAAGAAGAATTATACCACATGAATATGGCATGGTTAATTGACAGACATGCAGAGGGGGTTGCAAATTAAATCGCTTGATGTAGACATTGGAGATTGATTAGAGGATATTATTCGTGATCTCGGACATGAGTCTTTTCAGCAAGTACATGCTCCTATGTATGATACATTGGAAAGTGATTCGAAGAAGCCGTTGTATCAAGGGTGCAATAAGTCTTTGACAGAGTTGTTAGTGGTGTTAAGTCTAGTTAATGTCCAGGCTAAAAATGGGTGGAGTGACAAAAGCTTTACTTCACTGTTTCAGGTAGTTCAGGAGATGCTTCCAAAGGAAAACACTTTGCCAAGAAGTTACTATCAGGCGAAGAAGATACTGTGTCCGATGGGTATGGAGTATCAGAAAATACATGTCTGCCCTAATGATTGCATATTGTACAGAAATGAATTTGAAGAAATGCATAAATGCCCCAGGTATGGCGTATCATGGTACAAACTGAAGGACGATGATGATTGTACCAGTGATGAAAGCACAAAGAAATGCCCTCTAGTGAAGGTGTTGTGATATCTTCCGATCATTTCAAGGTTTAAGCATCTTTTTGCTAATAGAGATGATACAAAAGACCTTACAAGACATGCAGATAGGAGAAATTGTGATGGAATGCTCCGGCATCCAGCTAATTCCTCCCGGTGGAATAAGATTAATCATTTGTATCCGGAATTCGGCCAAGGAGCCAAGAAATCTTAGGCTTGCACTTGCCAGTGATGGAATGAATCCCTATGACAATTTAAGTACTCAGCATAGTTCGTGGCCTGCTTTACTAGCCTTTTACAACTTGCCTCCTTGTTTGTGCATGAAGCGAAAATACATGATGGGTATCAAAATGAGACATTCAAGTTGCGTGCAATGCTATTTTGTACCATTAATCATTTTCCAGCATCCTGGAATTTGAGTGGATACAGTGTTAAACGCCATCGTGCATGCCCTATTTGTGAACAAGAGATGAGCTACGTACAACTTAAACATGGAAGAAAAACAGTTTACACTGGTCATCAACATTTTCTAAAACCTTTTCACCCTTACCGGTGATTGAAAAAAGCATTTAATGGAAGTCAAGAGCATGAAAGTGCGCCGATACCGTTAACTAGTTAGCAGGTTCTTGATCGGGTTGAGAACATGAATACTACATTTGGAAAAACCCAAAAGAAACTGAAAAGTAAAACTTGGATATGGAAGAAGAGGTTGATATTCTTTGATCTTCCATACTAGTCTGATGCAGATGTTAGACATTGTATTGATGTTATGCATGTGGAGAAAAATGTGTGTGACAGTGTCATAGGCATGCTTCTTAACATTTAAGGCAAGACAAAGGATGGTTTGAATACTCGTCAAGATCTTGTTGAGATGGGTACACGTGAGCAATTACATCCAAGGTCTGATGGTAAGAAAATATACTTGCCTCTAGAATGTCACACTTTGTCAAGAAAAAAAAAGATAAGTTTCTGTCAGTGTTTACGCAATGTCAAAGTGCCACAGAGATACTCTTCAAATATTAAGAGCCTTGTGCAGATGAAAGATCTGAAACTAGCTAGCTTAAAGTCTCATGATTGCCACGTCTTGATGCAACAACTGTTAGCCTTAGCGATTTGAGACATTTTGCCTAACAAAGTGAGGCATGCTATAAATCGCCTGTGCTTTTTCTTCAATGCCATTTGTAGCAAAGTCGTGGACCCTGTAAAGTTAGATGACTTGAAGAAGAGGCTACAATTATTTTGTGTCAGTTGGAGATATTTTTTCCTCCTTCATTTTTCGACATCATGGTTCACTTAATTGTTCATCTGGTTAGGGAAATTATATTATTTGGTCCATTTTATTTACGGTGGATGTACCCAGTCAAGTGATACATGAAGATCTTAAAAGGGTATACAAAGAATCTACACCGTCCTAAAACATCTATAGTTGAAAGGTATATTGCAGAAAAAATTATTGAATTTTGTTCAAAGTACCTTGAAATGGCAATACCTGTTGGGTTTCCCGAGTCTCAGCATGACGACAGAGTGGGAGGTAAGGGTTCATGAGGGTTGCATGTTATAACTCCTAGTTTAGAGGAACTACAACAAGCTCATTTGTATGTACTAAATAACAGTAATGAAGTCCTACCGTAAATAGTTCGTCATGAAGCCTTAGTCAAGGAAAGTAAATCCAAAAATGATGAAGAATAGGTTGTTGAAAGAGCATAACAAGACTTTCCTGAATTGGTTTAATGATACAATATTTAGTGATGAATCTTCCTCTGAAACAATGAGGAAGTTAGCAGATGGGCTAAAATAAATTTTAGAAGTTGGCAGGGATACGATATCAACAAGTACTCATTCTACACCAAAGAACAAGATGACAAGAGCACAATGCAAAATAATGGGATTAGTCTTAGGGCTGAATCCCAGCACTTTGCTACTGTGCATGACCACAATCCTTGTTTGGCGTCCATGCCTTACTTTGGAGTCATTAATGACATCTGGAAGCTTAATTATGTTAAATTTACTGTGTGTGTTTTCAAGTGTAAGTGGGTTGATAGCAATATCGGTGTACGAACCTACGATTCGGGATTTACTTTGCTAGATCTTAAGAAGCTAGCTTATCAAAATGAACCTTTCATCATGGCATAACAAGCTAAACATGTGTTTTATGTTAAAGATCCTTGTGATGAAAGGTCGTCAGTGGTTCTACATGGAAAAACCATTGGTCTTAATCTTGACGATGATGATTCAACCCTTGATACTGGTCTCACTCATTTCTTGGCACAAATGCCTAACGTCAATAGAGAAGAAGTTGACAAAGTTCATGCAAATCATAATGATCATGATGAAGGAGAATTAATTAACATCGCTTAATGTAATATTATTTGATATTTATTTGTTTCCACATTTACAATTTCATAACTTACTTTACTTTTCACTTAACTTTAATTAATTTTGTTTTTAACAGGAACATGACTACACTTAACTTTAATTAATTTTGTTTTTAACAGGAACATGACTACACCAATGAGCTCCCCTCCTCCTCCTGAGTCAGCATCTTCGCCGTCAACCATGAAGAAGACTAGGAAATCAACACGGCTGAGGTCATTGGCTAACAGACCCGTCGATGTTGACAGACCAGTGGTTCATGTGGATCCTACCACTGGGAAGGCTGATGGTCCCCATAAAAAGAAATTGAGGACGTAATCCAGGATCATGGCTTGAGACAAGGTGAATGTCACCATTGGTAATTGGAAGGAAGTTCCTGTAGCTTAGAAGAAGTTGATTTGAGAGGACATTCAGGTATTACAATTAAATGTCCAATTTCAATGTAATTGTTTGTAGTAATACAATTTAAATGTTATTGTAACTGTTGAACTTGTTTTTTATATCGTAGGCTGAATTTGATATACCTGAAGCGTCCGACCAATAGACGAAGAAGAAAATTCTTCAGACAGTAGGAGAGCAATGGAGGCAGTTTAAGTCTGATTTGACCTCTAAATGGGCTCTGACACAAGGAAAGGACGAGGACGATGACATGGTTTGTGAAAAATATGGAATCAGCAAAGATAAGAGGCACCAATTCTGTGAGAATCGTAGAGCCGCTTCATGGGAGGTTAGTTGACTTGCATTGTTTTAGAATTTGACAATTATGTAGTATTTTCAAGCGCATTTTGTTGACAACTATTTGTGTAATTCTTATAGGATGTTAGAAAGAAGGCTCAGGCCATCTAGAAGCTAAATACTGCCCTTCACGTGTTGTTTCGTGGGGGTTATGATTTATTAGAACAGAAATTGATGGAGGAAAAACAAAAGAAATGATTGGAGGAAGCAGCCCAATCCGGGAGCATCGAGACAATCATTCATCCTCCGTTTCCTGTTAGACGACACGTGAAGTGGAAGATGGCTCAGACAAAAAAAATAGGACATATGACATCTGAGGCGACACGTGAGATTGTAGAAAGGATTGAAAGTCAAAGGATGGTTTGATTCTTCATTAATTAGAAAAACAAAAACAAATTACAAAACTCATGTAGTATTTGTGTTGATTGCCGGACACTCTTGAAGAGCAATTGACACAAGGTAGCTTTGTTGCCCGTGGATGTTAGGATGTATTGACTGCAGCCATTGGACAACCAGAGCACTCTGTCCGTGTCTGTGTTGCTGGAGCCGGTGTGACGATAAAACAATACTTTGGACCAGCTTCAGCAACCTCTCGCACATCTAAGTCCATGAACCCTGAAGACTTGGATCGACTAAAACAAAATATCTAGGAAGAGTTGGAGCATTCGATCACTAAAAAAGTGACGCAACAACTCATGTTGTCCTTCAACCACATGCAGTCCCAGATGCAGTCTCAGGGTTTCATACTGCCTCCAGAGGTTGAGGTTTGTCCTTATGGTGCCCATGTCAACATGAAGGAAAGTTGTGTTGGTCCCTTGGCGCAGGACTTAGACACGGGTGCATCAGACAGGCGTGGGTTGTATGTCGATGGCAATCATCCCTGCCTGCTTGCCCTTGGAAGAGTTTATGAGGGGTCGACAACCGTGCACAGAGTCCTTTTGGCCAATGATCAGGTCAATGTGTGTGTTGAGGAAGTTCGAGATGTTGATGCTCGCATCCTTGTACCCACTGAAGAGGTTCAGTTAGTGGGGCAGACCCTTAACACCTTCTTTGGTTGGCTGACACATCTTGTACTGCCTATTTTGAAAAAGGTATTTCATTTTTTTGTGTTTATTATCATTTAAAAACAATTTGTCTCATATAAAGTGTTGACTGTCCTTAACTTATGTTTATTAACTGTGTAGGATAAATAAGGACCTGAGGGACCAACGAAACCTGTAAATAAGCTTGAACCTAATGATGATCCCTTGTACCAGATCGCATTGACCATCCCCCAACTTTTCCTCAGACCTATGCAAGTGCCGTGGGATATTACTTTGTTCGGGGTGTATAACGAGGACTTCCCGTTGTACATAAAGCATGAGGATATTTCTGAAATAATCCACGGTGGTCAATGTCTGAACATCTCCATTTTACAACTGTGGATTCTGTAAGTCACTTTACATTGTCTACTATTACATAACTAATTGTTTTATATTGATGCATAACTAACTTTGTTTTCAAAACAATAGGCATATGAATGACTTGTGTTTGCAATTGGATAATGCCTCTGTGTTTGGATTCATTGAGCCACAATCCATACAGAGGTCTGGGCAATCACACTTTGAATCCAAAGACTATATTAAGAAATGGATGTAGAGTTCACAAAAACATGTCTACCTTGCAGCGTACTTGAATGGGTAAGTAAAACTGTACAAATGAATTTAAATAATGTATGCAGTATAATAACTTAATGTTCTCCAATTCAGTGCACATTGGCAATTAGTCGTTATGCATCCTAAGGACAATGTTGTCATGTGGTTTTGTTCGTTACACAATAAGCCTGATAACTACCTGAAAGGAATTATTAACAGGTAGGTTGTAATTTGTAAGACATTTACTTTTTTTTTTTTATTTCTAAGACATGAATATGTTAATTGTACAATATGCATGCATGTTTCTCTTAAGCAGTGTTTTGAAGGGATTCCACGATACTCAGGGAACTAAATCAAGGCTACTACTAAATGGATTGTGGTTAAATTAAGTCATTTAAATAATGGTTTATGTCTTCAAAATAACTTTTATTACTATTTACACTAATTTTCGTTTAACTTTGAGCATCTTATTGAATTTAGTGTAATAAGCAAAAAGGAAGCACTGAGTGTGGCTATTATGTCATGCATTGGATGTCGATGATAGTACAAGGAGACTTCAGGGATAACTAGGACATGGTAATTGTCTAATTCAAAACTAATTGTGTTTGTTATACTTGTTTTTATTTTTACTTATTAAATTGTTTTATTATGTCATGTAGTATTTTACTGATCAGAGACCACTGGAATCCGAGAGATTGAAGGCAATTCGGATTGAGTAGGCTACATTTTATCTTAGAGTTAGGAATGAAAACCAATTTCGTATACTTTTGTTAACATCGATTTTTGAAAACTGATGTTAACATTCATATTTTTAACGTCGGTGGTTTTAGCATCGAATAAAAACCGATGTGGAAAGTCCAAAAAATTGATGTTAAAAGCATATTTTCTAGTAGTGAGATCCTTACATGTGTCTACCTTCATGGAACTATGTAGTATATTAGGAACCTTTGATCAACCAGTCTTCTTTCTTTAAATAAAAGGCTAAGGGCAGAGACCTTTTTTATTTGATAATAGCAAGTCTAGTCCAGGTTTAGGAGCACATCCCCGGTAGCAAAGGATCCCCCGATTGCTTTTTGACATGGTAATTGGAATCTTCCCTCAACCAAGGAGGGATGGGTAGGCTCAACTCGATATGGCTAGAAAACCCTTAGGGTCACTTCTCATTATACCTTTGGACACCAGGCTCGATGCTGGGGTTATCAATTTCAAACCTTTTCTATTCTCCTTAACATGTAAGGCAAAGACATGGCTTCAATCACATCCAAATAAAAGTCTGAATACTTGGGAAGAAGTGGAGAAATTTATTGCAAGATTATTTCCTCCTTCAAGGTTTATCAGTGCAAAATCTGCCATTACTACTTTTTCCCAAGGATCTGATGAACCTCTTTGTGAAACGTGGAAGAAATACAAATCAATGCTTAGAATATGTCCAAATCATGGTTTTGATGATATTTCACAAATGCACGTTTTCTACAGTGGGTTAACACCTCAGATAAAAATTATTTTTGATTCCCTAAATGGAGGTACTATGATGTCTAAGAGCCTGGAGGAAGCAATTGTCATCATTGATTCAATAGCAGCTAGTGATTATCAAGGTAATCTTGATAGGTGAAAATAATAGGAATACTTCACAACAACCAAGAGGGGGGTGAATTGGTTGAACCTTGGTATTTTAAAATCAAATTCAAATCAGAGTTTCAGGATCTTTATCACTTTTAAAACCAAGAAACCTTTTACTCATCAAATAGCTTAGCCTCAAGAATTCAATAATCAAAACAAAACTTGTTGAACAATGAATATGACTCAAAGAATTAAAGATCAATGAATAAGATGAGAATAGAGATATAGAAATAAGAACACAAGCAATTTATACTGGTTCACTTCAAAACATGAAGCTACATCCAGTTTATTCTAATTCACACTGAATTAGAGTTAAACTATCATAAAATATTCTTACAAGCTTTTACAAGAGCCTCCCCTTTATCAACCCTAGATGTAACACCCCAAAAATTTTAGAATTACAGTCAATTACTAAGGTAAAATATTAATTAGAGGCAATACAGAAGGATCTAGGGAAAAAAGACGAAAATACCCATGGATATTTTATAAATGACCAAAATGCCCCTGGACAATTTCAGAAATGACGATTATGTTCCTAGGATGGAAAATGACAGTTATACACCTAGACATTACTGAAAATGACCAATATATCCTAGATATTTTAGTAAGATATTTCTAGGAAAAATTATATAAATGTCCCTGAACAAATTGGATAATTACCATTACGTCCCGAAGGTAGTAAATGACCAAAATGCCCTTAGGTCAAAATTGACCAAGATGACCTTAGAAATTAATGGGAACCTAAGCATAGGATAAAATAATCTTAGATAACAACTTATTAGCAAGATTGGAGGCAGAGGACCTTAAAATAGAACTTCTACGAATTTTGGAAAATATCTTGAAAAGAGCTTAATCTAGACTAACTCAGACATCCGAAAATTATAAGAAAAAAATGGACATAATCTATGAAGTTTTATCTTAATTATGGGAGGAATAAGAGTTTTAAATAAGTTAGTTTGGTAATTTTAATAATTGGAAGCAAATTGGACCAATGGGAAAATAGGATTTTGGTAAAACATGTACCAAAAGGGAAAAATGTTGATTTGGCTCTAAAAAGGGGTTATGACCGTGCAATCTAAAATCCAAGGGAAAAATGTCTTAGAAAATTCAAGCATGACCACTTGAAGGATTGAAAAGTCAAGCTTAACTTTCATTGGTTCATGAAAAAGGTTTAAAAGCTTATAAGATACAAAAGTGTAGTAAAATTCCTGACAAAGCTAAGCACCAACCGTATGAACTAAAGCAAAAAGGAATTGCCTACATTGTAACACCCCAAAAATTTAAGGAATTATAGACAAGTACTAAGTAGAAAAATTTAGGGCAAAATGACAAGAATGCCCTTGAACAATTTCAGAAATGACGTTTATGTCCCTAGGGTGAAAATGACAATTTTGCCCTGAACAATTCAGGAAATGACCAATGTGTCCCTAGATATTTTAGTAAGATATTTACTAGGGGAAATTACCAAAATATCTTTGGACAATTTCGAGAATGACAGTTAGGTCCCTGAGGCAATAAATGACCAAAATACCCCTCAACATTTGTCCGAATGACTAAAATACCCTTATAGCTCTGATGAGGTTATATAGCTGTAGTAAGGACCTGAAAGCTTGATAAAAATATAGAATAAGTCTAGACAAGAAATTATTGATGTTATTAACAAAGAAAAACTTTAAGATAGAATTTTTAGAAATTTTAAAAGTTAAGTCAAAACGAATTGAATATAAATTGATCTAAGGTTCATAAAAATGCAGAGAAAGGAAAGGAGTAATCTAGAGAATTTCTCTTAATTGTAGAAGCAATAGATTCTTTAATAAATAATTCAAATATTTTACTAATCAAATACAAGGCAAATCAATAAGAAATGAGATAAAAATCATTAAAAGAAATTGTGTAATAAACTTATTGAAAGTTACCAAAACTTAAGATAGTTTCTAACCAATTTTAGAATTTCATTTCTAAGACAATAAATTGGATTAAAGTTTCCTAAAATTATGGAAATAATATTATGCTAATTAAAGACTTAAAATTAAGAAAAAATAAAAGCACAAAAACTCTAAATTAACCACCATTCCACGGATTAATAAAAAACAAAAGCATATGGTTCCCAAAATTAAGTTTAGACCGTGCAGCCCATGGAATCATTGAGAAAGATTTAGAAAACTTGAGAACAAGGCCACTTGGAAGCATCACAAACTAGGAACCATATTAGTGGACCAAGTGGAAAGTTACTAAGCCATAATTGCATAAAAATCTCCTAAAATCTAAGCCACTTTACGTATGATTCAAATCAAATGGCAAGGAATCAAAACTTGAAAAAACTGCACGGACCAAGCTAGGGAGCCAAGGAGGAATGTAGAAAAATCTTGAATCAAGCAAGGACCAATAAGAAGTGAACAACCAAAAAGCTAGCTAAGATATTTCTCATTCAAAGCTAAAGGAAACTACCAATATAAAAAGCTTTGTGGGGACCAAGTGGGGCTAAAAATTTACACGGATCCTACACCCACTTTCAGCCAACTTTTTCCACCTAAAAACAAGACACAAAACCAGCCACACCAAGGGAAATTTCACGTGAAGAATTGGGAAGGTTTAAGGACCATTTGCTGAAATTTTAATCAAAGCAAAGCCAAGGTATGGGAAGTAATTTAATAAGCATGAGTTAGGTAGTTGATTAGGATAATTTAACATCTAATTTTCTAGAATTAAAGCTATGTTTCATAAAAACTCAAAGTAAGTATGCCATGTGTTTGGTAAAATTCCTAAATGAACTAGAACAATTTTAGAATGTAACTTGAATACCTAACTAGTTTAAAAATGAAAGTAGTT
>PYAF01000536.1:138754-149152 GCA_007407185.1 Glycine tomentella | reverse complement strand
CATCATGGATGTATTCAAACAATTGCATGATTAATAAACAACTCATCATGATGGTTGAAGTAATTGTTGTTTGCTGCATAAAACTCTTGATATTTGAACAAAAGTTGTTATAATCGATTACATTGAGAATCTAATCGATTATCTGTTCATCCTGTGCTATTTTAAAACTCGTCGAAGCTGTAATAATCGATTACTTCATCGGAATAATCGATTATTTTCATTCTTGATTCCAGAAAAATCTTGCGTACTCTGGAATAATCGATTACAGCTATATCATAATTGATTACATGAAGCTAATAGGCTATTCAGATTTCTGGAACTTCTTGGAATAATCGATTACATCAACGGAATAATCGATTATTCTGTTTTTGCGGGCTTTGAAAAACGCCCTCACTCTGTCTTAATTGATTACAATTAAATGGTAATCGATTACAACATTGCATATTTTGAATTTCAGCCTAAAATAATCGATTACACTATCGAAATAATTGATTATTTCCGCAGTTACTGCAAAAATCTGACAGTTTTCAAAACACCCAACTGCTGCTAAGCACTACTTATTGCCATCAAAGCCATTATGGACGTGTTTAAGTCCACAACAGCCATAATCTGTTCGTATTCCAACTGATCACTAATCTTAGTGCCTATAAATTGAAACCTTTGGCCTTTGGTACCTCACAACTATACAATTCCTCTTAAACCTTCCTACTATTTGCTTCATTTCTGGTTTGTAGTGTCTCAAATCTTTTCCTTTCTATGCCTTTACAATGTCCACATCAAAAAGAGTCAAGAAATCCAAAAGGAAAGCTGATGCTCAGCCTTCCAACCCCGTTGTTAATAGACTTGATCATTGGTTTACCAATGAAGCCGATAGGATGAATTATATGCAATTCAATGCTACTAAACTCCTATGTCCACCAAAATACCTCAATCCTACTTGGTTCATACAAGAAGGATTCAACTTTTCTCACCTTCTTGAACAACAAGGCTTGACCAAGTTTGTTCAAATGAAAGGAACCTTCTATCCAGATTTGGTCAAAGTCTTCTATACTTGCTCAAAGATAACCATGCATGGAACAATTCATTCTCAAGTAAATGGTGTTGCAATGGAGATTACTCCAGAGGTATGGCATGAGGTAGCTGGTATTACATTTGATGGTGAACGTCGCTTTGAAGAAGAAGCTGGAGGCTACAATAAGATGGAAACCTATAGAAGTATGTTGATTGATCCACATATGAATGTGCGATTGAGATTAGGCACTGGACCTATGACGCCTGAAGATCGCTTGCTTCACTACATCATCACCTACATTCTCACCCCACGCACTGCCAATCACGCTCAAGCAAGGGATGATGATCTTCAGGTTGTATATGGGCTGAAGAAGGGGATTAAGCTCAACTGGATCATAATTATCCAAGAAGTCATGCAGAAATCCAAAAGGCTAGTGAACTATCCTTTTCCTTATGCTGTTTTGGTATCTCGATTTATTGACTACTTTCAAGTTGATGTATCAAATGAAGTCATGGATGATACCAATGCTAGCAATAGCCAAATTAAGGAAAAGCATCTCACTAAGCTTGGGATGATCAAGACCCCCTATGGCTGGCAAATGGCTGGACAACCTATGCCTGTGAATGAAGAGGAAGGTGAAGATGAAGGAAATGAAGAAGGCAACCTGTTAGGAGAAGCTGAAGAACAACAAGAGGACCCTGTGCCCGCCGAACCACAATACTCTCCATTTGAATCACTAATGATTCAGTTAATGGACGCTCTATTTTCCCTCCTCCATGAACAAAGAGATGAGATGAATACATCTCTTGATGAACTCAAGCTTAGAATGAAGAATATTGAAGACAAAATCTTTAGAGATGAGTATAGGGATGCTTGATTCTTTCTATGTTTTGATTTTAATATGTTTTAGTTTACTTTGTTTAAGTTTGTCATTTTCTGTTTTGAATTGTTATGTTTATGTTTAATTTCAATTACTCGCATGTACTCTCCAATGACTATGTTTAATGAAATTAATTTCCTTGTTTCAATTCTACTCTATGTTTTTAATTTGATATGCCAAATAAGGGGAGTATAAATATAAGAATTGATAATGAAAATAAGAATTAAGAATTGATACATGTAAGAATTGATAATGGAAAACATTGACTAATCAACTGAGGAAATCTTAAAGTCAGGGGGAGCATGAGTAAAATTAAAAGTGTATATGTTTTATTTGCTTTGATAGAACAATTGATCCATGCAAATGCTGAGAAAGTTTTCAGGATTGACAATTTCTGCCTAAGAAGCATCAATTGAGTATTTCGCATGCTCAAATCAAAAAGGGGGAGATTGTTAGATATGATGAAGAGGTTGAGGAAGATCATGAAGAATCAAGTTTAGATAATCTTAAGTTTTGATTTTACATGCCCACTCAAATTGATGGCATATGTACTTTGTTTAAAAGCTTGGTTCAAGAAAGATAAAATCCCTCATTCCTCACATAAAGTTGATTAGGTCATGCATACATTAGCTCATTAATTCATGATTAGGTCACACACATTACATGAATCATTTGGCATGACATTAAAGCATTAAAGTTTTCATAAAAAGTGTTTTTCACTATTTTAATCGATTACCAATCATATTTAATCGATTAATTGCTTGGTTACAGAACTGCATATAAAGATATGAACACTTTAATCGATTACCAAATTCTTGTAATTGATTATATTCAGCTGACTTTGTTAAGTTGTTCTGTGATAATCGATTACTTGACGGATTAATCGATTATATATCCATCTGCATAATTTTCAGAAGAAATTTTATCTGGTTTAATCAATTACCAGATTATTGTAATCGATTAAATGAGCATTGATACGTTTTTCACACTCCTTGTGTTAATCGATTATTTGAGTGTTAATCGATTACATCAGTGCTTCAAAAAATCCAGATCCTCTGGAATAATCGATTACGACATGAGTTAATCAATTATTTGTTCCTGAGATTTTTTCCAGATTTCAGATGAACACTTTAATCGATTATTTTGGAACTTTAATCGATTACATTTGTTTAAATAATTGATTACCATTATGGAATAATCAATTACAGTCAGTTAATTCTGTTTTGTATAAATAGATGCAGCTCATTAAGAAAAGAGAGAGACTTTTAGTTTTATGAATTAAGCCTTGTAAACACACTCTCTGGAGATTTCAAAAGCACCAAGGCTCACTAGAAACATTCATTGATAATGGTTTCAAGAATCATGAAGAATCTCATGTGTTGAGTCATCTTTTCATGATTAGTTTCCCCATTTGTCAAAAAGAAGTCCGCAAGAAAGATCATGGCATTCATTCTCAGTCTGGTTTGATCATTTAACTCATTCATTTCACTGAGGATGTTCAGGTGATATCTTTCTTGAATCAATTTCATTGTTGTATTGTTTAGAATTTATTTGTTTTGTTGGTTGGTTGTTGGTATAACAATTTGTATCTTTAAAGCATTGCTAGATAGGTATCTAGTGGGAAGAACAGAGAGGGGATCTCTGGTTCTTAGATCTTTTGAGAAGTCTATAGGTTTAGATTTTGAATTTTACCTAGGGTGGGTAAAAAAGATCTGTGTTTGCTTGTAAAAATATTCATTTTGTTATAGTGGAAACTCTAATCAAGGTTGATTAGAAGTAAAACTGGATGTAGCCTTCGAGGTTGAGAGGTGAACCAGTATAAATCTTATGTGTAATTGTAATTTTTATTTACATTCATATTGTTCTTGAAGTATTATTTTTGTTTACATCACAAGATTGGGTGAAGCTCAAGAGTGGGTTGATTGAGTTAAAAGTTGAACTTAAAAGTTTGATTTTTTAATTGGTTAAGATACGATCCTTCTTTCAAAGTCTTCCGCTGTGTATAAAATTTGTTTTAAATTTTAAAAACTCCGAGGTAAAACCAATTCACCCCCCTCTTGGTTATTTGCATAAGTGTTCATTCTATTTTCAACTTCTTGCTTTAAAGAATCATTCAAATACCCATGAATGTTTTAGTTGAAGCAAGAACTTATAGAACTCAGAAAAATCACTTTGGAAGTGTTTAGAAAGCTTGTGTATGCTCAGAATACGAATTGATCATGTTACAAAACAAGCTGAGCCTTGGTTCTATTTATAACAAATTTTTGTAACTGTCAGTAATCGATTAAACGCTCATTTTAATCGATTATTTAACTCATGTAATTGGTTAAATCAACCTTGTAATCGATTAAAGTGTTCAACAAAGTTTCTGGACATGAGCAACGAGCAAAATAATCGATTATTCCGTCTTGTAATCGATTAAGACAGGAAGCTTCAAATTATCAAAATATACTATGTAATCGATTACAATCTTTGGTGATCGATTAAAACAGGAAGCTTTAAAAAATAGATTGAACTAAGTAATTGATTACGATATGTGGTAATCGATTAAAGCAACAAATCTTGTAAGTATTTACATATAGTGTAATCGATTACTAAATTTGGTAATCGATTAAGACAGGAAGATGACTTTTTCAATTAAGCCTGTGTAATCGATTACAACATTTGGTAATCGATTCTTCCAGCACTGCTTAAAATCATATATAGTTGTGTAATCGATTACTACCTATTAATAATCGATTAAAGTGTTCATCAAGGCAGTTTATATAAAACAAAGGTCAAATAATCGATTATTCCGATAGGTAATCGATTACATTGTTCTTGAAAGCTTTTCCAGAATAGTCTAAGAATAAAATAATCAATTATACCTTTAAGGTAATCGATTAAATCAGTACAAAAACCATTTTTCCAAAAACCTTTGATTCAAATAAAAAACTTGGTCGTTTTACTAAAGCCTTGTGATTTTTATTAATCAAATTAATTGAATTATAGAATGATATGAATGCAATGCACTTGGATCACCAGAATTGCTTATCTCTTACACATTTAACACAAATCAATCTTCAAAGCATCCTTTGCATGTTTAAAGCTCAAAACCAATGCTTAAATCCTTTGTATTCTTTAAGTAGCTCCCCTTGAATCCAACAACAGGGCTCTCGTTCATAGGAAAGGAATAATGGAGCTGGATACTTAGAATGCAATTCTAGCTCAAAACAAGCTCTTAACTCAGCAGATCGAAGCCTTGACAAAACAGATTGGTCAACTTCCTAAACAGCTTCAACCAGGAAGTTCTCACAAATCACAAGTTCATCAAGTTCAACAAGTGCTTAGTGTGATTTTTGTGAAGGTAATCATCATAATGGTTTCTGCTCAACATTTGGTAACTATCAACAAAAAGAGGAAGTCCATTATATGCAAAATCGAGGGAGACCACAACAAAGTTTCCAAGGGAATTACCAAGGCTATAATGTTGGTCAAGGTCCAAATCAGCCTTATGGCTAGAGGCAACAAAATAATGATGCTTACTCTGGTCCCATTAAAACTCCTTTTGTAGGTCCTTCTAATTCTTATGCAGGTCCTTCAAACAAGGGTCCATTACAACAACAAGCTCAACCTGATAGAACGTCAAAGATGGAAGAGACTTCAACTTAGTTTATGCAAATGTCTATGACTAATCTGAAGAACATTGAAGCTTCCATCAAGAATCCTGAAGTTCAGGTTGGCTAGCCTGCAAAGCAGCTGTCAACCTAAAGGAGCCAATGCAAAGTAATTACAATAAGGAGGGGGAATGTGGTTATTTTAACGATGACAGTGAAAAACAAAATGATAAAGAATTTGAAAAGCATGCGAGATAAATGATGATGTGGTGACCAATGAAGAAGTGGAAGAGAAAGTGGTAAGTGAAGGAGAGAAGTGAAAATTAAAGAAAAAGGCAAGTGATAAAGGGAAAGTTGTAGCTGACTATCCACCAGTTCAACATCTTCCTTTTCCACATGCTTTTTCAAAGAAAGAGAAGGAAAGGTAGTACAAGCATTTTCTAGACATTTTAAGTGACTGCAGATTAATATTCCTTTCTCTAAGGCATTGGAGCAGATGCCAACCTATGCCAAATTCATGATGGAGATGCTGGCAAAAAAACCAATTAAATATAAATTAAAAAAAATTATGAATTTGGTGCCGTTTTAAAACTATTTACCAATCTGGGGCAACTGGTCACGCCCAGAACTGGGCATGACTGGTCACGCCCAGAACCAGGCGTGACTACCCCCCTATTTAAGCGTGTGCAGTCACCCTTCCATTTGTTGGGCGTGTTCAATCTCTAATGACGGTCCTTATACTACATTTTAAGTTAACCAAAAACAAACTGGTGCATAAAGTGCATAAAGTTCATAACAAAAAAAAAATAAAGTTCATAACACAAAAAAATAAATATATCCATCACAAATACAGTATATTACAAGACACAAAAAATAAATAAACACAAATGTAAATACATATAAACCCTACGACTCAGGTGGCCACTGACGATGACGCGCTAGACGATCGGGATTCACCTGTCTAACACGTCGTCGAGAAGATCCTGCCTGAGGATGCACAACCTGATGATGTGATGACTGAGAAGGGGCTGCCTGGGAAGGCCCTGCATTGGAGGGGGCTGGCTGAGGATGGGCTGCATATACTAGTGGGCATGCAGTCATCGGATCCTGTGATTCTAGGTCAGGATGGTCAGGAATTAGGGTGTCGTATTCCCCATGTGCTGACCAATCTCCATGACTATCCGGACTAAAATCAACCAGCCTCTGAATGTCCTCATCAGTCCACTCCGAAGCAGGAATGCCAGAACTAGTCCCACAGTCCAGTGGAGCCGTGGCCAAAGTTGGGGCGTAATAGACATGCTGTGACCCGTACTCTGGCCGTGGTGGCATGTCGCTCTGCGTACTGAACCCCTGACAGCCCATATCCGGCTGCTGCGAAGACTGGTAATAGAAAGTCTGACTGCCGTACGTGGGTGCTATCACTGGAGGCCTATAGCAACCATCAGGGCGAGGCCTGGGAGGGGGTATAATCTCAGGAACTTGTCGCCTGGCCTTCCGGTGACGCTCCAGTTCGTGTCCCTCACGACGCTGATGAGGAACATCCACATACGGGTCATCTTCATCTGGAAGCTGTGATGGAGGTGCAGCTGGGCCTGGCTCCTCCGACCTACAGCTCTGTCGAAACATGGATATAATGCAACCAAACTCCTCGTGCAGGTAGTCCATGCTGAACCTAGGCCACTCCTGCCTGCCACTGGCACAATACATCATCTCCAGTCCATCAAGCTACAAATTACACAACAAATTGATTAGTCTAGACAATAACGACATCATAATGAAAATTAGTTAACAAATTATATTTAAATAACACTTACACCACGACCCATCTTCGCAGCCATCTTAGTGATGTATCGTTTCCCGTTCTCCCTGTACCAAGCCATGTACTCATGGTTTGGTGACATGAACCCAGTCAGTTGGGGGGCAGCTCTATGTACTGGTCCCTACGATCCCAACGACGAATAAAGGGTCGGAGCTTGCAGGTCCAATTATCCATCTGTTTCCCTCGCAGGGATAGGTCATGCACGCCTGTCAACTCCCTTGGACTTCCAGGGATGGGCTGATCCCGTCCAAACTGTCGCATGCATCGGTCAGGATGAGAGCATTTGACTGTGTGGAAGCATATCACTGGCGTAGTTGCCATCCACAACAGTCGCTCATGCTCAGTAGCACCAAGGAAATGATACCCTGCATATGGCTGCCATACGACCTGAACAAAACAGTTAAACACACAATTACAAAAGAACAATGATTATAACAAATGCAAATTATCCAAAACTTAAGCAAATAACATCACGTACCTCATCCCGAGCAAGGGAATCTAACATAACCCGATACCACGGAAGGTTGTGTGGAACATACTTCTCTAAAGCATTAAACCTAAATTTTAAATAAATGACATTAATAAAAGAAATAGGTGGAAAGGTAATTAATAAAAGAAAATAAGAACGCATACCTGTGGCCGTAATGCTACTCCTGATGAGTAGGCTGAGGTATAGCTAGAGCAATGGGTGGAAATCTGAGCCACGCCCATATCTGCAGTAGCACGTGACACCCACCGATGTCACTCCTATCCGGATCTGTACACTCGCACATTTGTCTGAACAAATGTGCAAGGACCGCAGATCCCCAGCTATACCTAGCTATATCAGTCATGTCCCCTGCTAGCAAAGGGACATAGCGACAACCGACAGTGCTTTCGCCGGATCTGTCGCATAGAAGCCATCCTCCAATGATGCGCGCGATGTGAGCCTTCGAAAACCTGACGACTTCCACCAATTCCCCTCCCACCTCGTCCCACCGCGCGTAATTCCTATCAAAGTAGCCCAGCCGCAGTAATCCTCCTCTAACCTCAGACTCCAGAGCATGATGACCAAATACCTCCTCGATGATGCTAGGCCAGTCGTCAGACGTAGCTCCGGTGACGACTTGACCCTCACTGCCTAAACCTAAAATACCAGCCACGTCTTCCAACGTGATGGTCATCTCGCCCTGTGGCGTGTGAAAGGTATGTGTCTCAGGTCTCCACCGCTCAACCAAAGCACTGATAAGTGGAGGATCGATTTGAAGTAAAGTTTTAAAAACATATAAATAAAATTCTTTTATAGGAATTAATTTGCATGTACACTTATCCAATTACAAAATTTATACCTGAATATGTCGCATGCGTGCAACATGTAAGAATCCTGTCTGGCCTAACATGACCGAAACGATTGCAGGAATATCGTCACAGTTTGGGCCCCTAATATCTTGCCACGCCTTGTCTTTAACACACGATCTTTGTCACTGTTCCACACAGCCTGTGAAACGTGACATCTCTGGATACGCCTTCGCAAAACCCCCCATTTATATGGGGTAGGCACAATGTGGGTCGTCGGATCCAATGTCTGACCCTCGTCATCCGATCCAGACCGCGAAGATGTCGAAGATGATGAATCAGCCATCTATGAGACTATTTTATAGTTAATAAATCAATGAATTGTAATAAGCAGATACGGTTGTTAAATAATTCACCTAAACTGGAGGATTTAAATTAATTTTGAAAAAATGAAAAATAAATCCCAAAAACGTAAATTGTTGTACGTAACTAGTTAATGTAACTTTATTTAATCCTGAAGTAGATTGTCATTAAAAATTTTAATAATTTTAGGATTAGAATATTATAGAAAATTGCTAACCCTAGTTAATAGCGTTTAGAATGGTTTAGAAAGCGGCTTCATTTGGTTTGCATATCAGGAATCTCCGAGTCTTTAGAATTGCAATGAAAATGACATGTGGGTATGGGATAATCCCAATTTTGATGATGAATTAGAACCCTTTGGTCGCTGCTTGAGAGTCTCAGAGTTGGTGGGTGTGGAGTGTATACAACAGTACTCGTCACATCGTGTTCTTATGCAATTCCGAATGGATAACGATATTCCTGGTATGCTAGCACATTACAATGAGAATCCTTGGATAAGTTATAGTTAGTCAGTAATGGATACAAATTTGTACTCGTCACATCTTGTTCTTATACAAATTTGTATCCATCACTGGCTGACTATAACTTATCCAAGGATTCTCATTGTATTGTGCTAGCATACAAGGAATGTCCTGATCTATTCGGAATTGCATAACAACACGATTTGGGGAGTACTGTTGTATACACTCCTTACCCACCAACTCAGAGACTTTCAAGCAGCGACCAAAGGGTTCAATTCACCATCAAAGTTGTGATTATCCCATACCCACATGTCATTTTCATTGCAATTCTAAATACTCGGAGATTCCTGATATGCACACCAAATGAAGCCGCTCTCTAAACCATTCTAAACACTATTCTTTAGGGTTAGCGATTTTCTATAATCTTCTAATCCTAAAATTATTAAAATTTAATGACAATCTACTTCAGGATTAAATAAAGTTACCATTTACTGGTTACGTACAACAATTTACGTTTTTGGGATTTATTTTTTATTTTTTCATAATTAATTTAAATCCTTCAATTTAGGGTTTAGGGTTAGGGTTTAGTGTTTAGGTTTAAGGTTTAGGGTTTAGGGTTACGATTCATGCTTTAGGGTTTTAGGGTTTAGGGTTAGGGATTAGGGTTTGGGTTCATGGTTTAGGGTTTAGGGTTAGGGTTAAGGGTTAAGGGATTAAAATCTAACTTTAAACCTAACACTAAATCAATATCTTAACCATAAAATCTAACCCTTAACTTAATACTAAATCATAACCCTAAACTAGTGCAAATCATATCACCTACCATCTAACAGTTTTCTACAACATAAAATAAATCATGTGCCTCTAACAATTTTAAAAATCAACAACATAACATATTAAATATAACTAATAATCAATAAATTAACTTACTTAAATCAACAAAATAATAAATTAAATATCATTCAGAATTAAAAAACAAATTAACTTACTTG
>PYAF01000536.1:112878-138654 GCA_007407185.1 Glycine tomentella | reverse complement strand
CCCTAAACTAGTGCAAATCATATCACCTACCATCTAACAGTTTTCTACAACATAAAATAAATCATGTGCCTCTAACAATTTTAAAAATCAACAACATAACATATTAAATATAACTAATAATCAATAAATTAACTTACTTAAATCAACAAAATAATAAATTAAATATCATTCAGAATTAAAAAACAAATTAACTTACTTGTTCGCAGAGCTTCGTTGCTCAAAACCGAAGAAAGATGATGCCTCTAAACTTTTAGAGAGAACCCAAAGCACTTCTAGAGAGAAGTCAGAGAACTTTTTAGAGAGAAGGCAAAGAGAAGCTTTTAGAGAGAAGCCAAAAGCTGAGAAGTGAGTGAATAGTGCAATCCTGGGGGCTTATATAGACACTGGTCATGCCCAGAACTGGGCATGACTGGTCACGCCCAGAACCAGGCGTGACCAGTTGCCCCAGATTGGTAAATTGTTTCGAAACGGCACCAAATTCGTAATTTTTTTATTTAATTTGTATTTAATTGGTTTTTTTGCCAGGAGATGCTTACAAAGAAGAGAAGAATTTTGGTGAATGAAACGGTGGAGTTGGAAGCAAGTATCATTCCAATTGTTGTTACAAAATTTATTAGTATTTTGGTGATTAAAATATATTTTTTGCTGGTAATTATTCCCAATAAGACTATCAATTATGAAACAAAACCGCCCATGCCCTACAATGAAAAGGAAACCATCAATAAGATAGTGAAAACTATGAATATTTTTTGTAGTGCTATAATTCAAAAATCCATTCAAGAGAAATGTAGAGATCCTGGGAGATCCTGGTAGTTTTACAATTTTTGTGACTATTGGGAAATTAATTGTGGGAATGGAACTTTTTGATTTAGGTGTAAGTATCAACTTAATGCCTTTATCCTTGTTCAAGCAAATTGGAGATGTTGAAATCAGACCAACAAGGATGGCTTTACAGTTAGCTGACAGAATAATTAATCAGCCATGTGGTATTATTGAAGATGTGTTGGTGAAAGTTGAGAAATTTGAGATGTTGAAATCAGAACAACAAGGATGGCTTTACAGTTAGCTGACAAAATTATTAAGCATGCATATGGTATTATTGAAGATGTGTTAGTGAAAATTGACAAATTTCTACTCTAGTCGATTTTGTGGTGATGGGTATGGATGAAGATAGTGAAGTTCCATTGATTCTTGGAAGACTTTTCATGAAGACTGCTAAAGTGGTGATTGATGTTGATGATGGAAAGCTCTCTGTCATGGTGCAAGATGATGAAGTATAGTTTAATGTATTTAAGGCCATAAAACACCTTGTGGATAAAAAAGAATGTGTCAGAATATATGTTTTGGATGAAGTAATTTTTGAATCTAAGAAATTGATTTCAAGGAAGGATTATCTGGAATTTGAGGAAATTAATGAATATGAAGAAAAAGAGATGACAAATTGCCTTCAACAGTTGGACACTTTCAAGGAAATTCATTACCAGTCTCTTTTTAAAAAAGAGTTGAAAGAGGGAAAGAAGATAGAAGAACCAAAATTGAAACTGAAAGTGTTGCCTCCACATTTGAAATATGTTTTCTTGTACGTAATTTAGAGAAACCAGTTATCATTAGCTCAAGTCATTCTGATGAACAAGAAAAGAAATTGATAAAGATTTTTGAGGAGAACATACATGCTATAGGCTGGATCTTGTCTGATCTTAAAGGTATATAAGTCTTTTGTATTTTATGCATAGGATTCTAATTGTAATGCCCTAAAATTTTGATAACTGAAAATAGATATTTGATGTATTTCTTGTGTTATTTGATTAGTTTAGATTAGTTGAATTGTTGTGGAAATTATCATTGTGCAATTGCTTGGTGTGGATGTTAAGTTATGCGGAGTTTGTTTGAGCTATGTTGAAATGTGTGATTTATAATTTGACCTAAAACCTGTTTCGGTAAAACCACGATCTTGAATTCGTTAAGCGTTGGATCACCTTCAAATTTTGACATTAGGTTCACAACCCATGTCTGCATACTTTGACCGTTGGGATTTGCAAAATAACAATTTTTGGTGTCGCTCTAAGCATGATCAGCATGCCAAGTGCAATTCCAGACATAGAGGAAATTACGCTGAGCGAGAATTGCAATTTATAAATATGTTCAATAGTTCAGAAAAATGCATTTTTACTTCTATCTCTCTCTCTCTAAGCTCTCATCCAAAACCCTAGAATCACCTCCTCCATCACCCATAGCTACCGGTGACCACTACGATCCACCGCCGCTTGTCGTCGGACCACCACATAAAGAGGAACACTTTAATCAAAGCGGAATCTTCAAAACTCAACTGAGGATTCGGTAGAAAACGGAGCCTCCAATCCTCTTTTCTTGGTTCCTTTGAGGTAACCATGGTTTCCTTGTCTTCTCCTAGTTAGTTTAAGCCTGTCTTAGTATCTCTTGTGATTTGGGTACCGTTATTGAGTGTTTTTACACTTCCTTTGAAAACCCTTTGAAAATGAGACGTAAAAGTTTTCTTTTTATAAAATTGATGTTATTTTGTGACTTTCGTTGAGTCCCGGTCACATTGGTGTGATCGAAATTTCAAAATGATGTCCTTTTGATGTGGACTTCCAAAACACCACTTTAGCCCCTTTTAAATTTGAGTGGGTATTTGACCCCGAATGTTAATATTAACCTTGTATTTGAATTCTATACTGATATGTGCCTAGCATATAAGTTTTTCCTAAGCTTTTTAGAGCAAGAATTGAGCATGAAGCATGAATAATTGCCCTATTTTGTTATGGTTTGAGCTAATGTGATGAATTGATAGGAAAGCAACCACAAGTGCCAAAACTAAGCAAAAATCAGAAGAAAAGAGCCAAGTCTGCAGAAGCTGTGGCCCATAAGCGCCACATGTGGCGCCTGGAGTGCCATTCACACTGGAAGCTGGCGCCTGGAGCGCTAGTCTCACTCCAGAGGAGCCAAAAGCACTAGAACCTGGCGCCTGAAGCGCCAAGTCAGCGCCTGGGGTGCCATCAATCCTGGAGTTCAGTGCCTGGAGCGCCATTCTGGCGCCCAGGGTGCCAAAAGCCATTGCCAGCCAGCGCCTGGGCGCCATATTCTCTGGAAGTTGGCGCCTGGAGCGCCACACCCACGCCAAAGGCGCCACCGGTCGACAGAAGCAGCATTTAAGGGCAAAACAGAGATTTCACAGGCTAGGCTATATATACTTTCACCCTCAACATTTAATGCACGAACTATTGGAGGGAAACTGCATAAAATAGGGTTTTAGGAAGCTTGGGTACCTTAGTGAGGGTTTAGGGAAAGTGAAGGTTCAAGTGGAGGTTTCTCCATCTTCTTCTTCCTTGCTTCAGCTAGGTATGCCATTTTCTTTTGTAACACAGCCACCCATTATGAGGTTTGGCTAGTTTTTCATTGTAGTTAGGGCTAAGCACTAAATGTAACCTCTTTTTGGATTGTATTGGATGCTATCTTTTATTAATGCTAAGTTATTTCATTTTATTCTGTTGAATACATGTTCTATCTCTCTCTAGAATTGATCACTCTAGTTAGATATTAAGAGCTGGGGTGGCAATAGGAATATTGGGGCCTTATGTTTGGACTTGGGTAAAGTGACAAGCTTTACATTAACTAGGGATAGGATTGTATGCTTGCAACCATTTAATGCATCATTTAATGCTTGACCTAATCAATATCACTAAGGGATTAGGGTATTAGAGTGGGTTAAAGGCTTGAGGACACTACGGGAGTAGGACTTAGCTATTATTATTGAAGATTCATGTTGGGTAACTTAGGCTTAATGAAAGTAGTAGACAATGCATGAACTGAAGTAGGGAGCATTTGATGTGGATTGCCCTAGCTACTTAACCACATATCTTATTATCAACCTCCATAGTTTGTCTATACATTTAGGTTCATATTTAGTTTTTAGTTTATCTTGCTATACACACAACCAAAAACAACCTATTTCATTCTTTATTTGTTATCCAACTTATCAATTGAATTTATGATTTAATTGGCCAAACAATCCTCGTGGGACGATAACTCTACTTTATCACTTTATTACTTGAGCGACCGGTGCACTTGCCGAGTACGCAACATATACTAAATTATCTTTGATTTGGTATCTAGAACTCTGCTTTTGGGCTAAAGCACATGAACTTGAGAGATCTCAAAATGACGCTACAAGGAGCTAACAAATGGAGATAGATAGGTGAGGGGAGTTTATTATTTGTTTACAACTTTTGATACCATAGTTGGGGTCAAGGAACCCAATTATGGAAATGTATGTTTGCCCTGTTGTATGTTGGTTTTCAAGAAAAACTATGTTTTAAACTAATGGGATGCAATATATTTATTATTGATGTATGTTTGTCTCGAAATATTTTCCAATTCGTTCTTTAATCAAATTAAAAGAACCCCTTTGAATTGATCAAAGTTCTATCAAAAGATTATATAAAAAAAGATCAACACAATCAAGAAAACTTTCAATGATTATAACATATGTAAAAACAATGTTTTTATGGCCCTTTGAGATAAATTCCAATACCAAGATGAATTCAAGAATAAGAGTTAAGAGAAAAAGAGAATCTCACAAGAGTTTATACTAGTTCAGTCCATGCAGGACATACATCTAATTGTTCAATGATCGCTTAGAACTTCCACTATTTAGAGAATCAAGTACAAATACTATGCACACACAAATTGTCTAAATGAAACTCTAATCTTTCCCTTGAAACCTACTAGAGAGACCCATAATTGAAACTCTATTAATTCTTTGAACCTCTTGGTAACCTTAATTAAGAATCATCACAACCTAAAAGAACGTATGGTAAAAGATTGAATACACATGAATGTGTAGATTTTCAATATCTTCAAGTTCTCTTCATAAGATATTCATAATGGTAGAATGAATGATTCTTTGATTAACTTTACAAGTTCTCTTCAACTTTTCAATATCCTTAATTAAGACTCGGGAATCCCAACAGGTTTTGCCTTTTCAATGTACTCTGAACAAAATTCGATAGCTTATTCTACAATGTACCTTTCAACTATGGATGCTTCAGCACGGTGTAGATTCTTTGTAAACCCTTTCAAGATCTTCATGTACCGCTCGATCGAGTACATCCACCGTAAATAAATGGGACCACACAATTTAATTTCCCTAACCAAATGAACAACTAAGTGAACCATTATGTCGAAAAATGAAGGAGAAAAATACATCTCTAACTGACACACGATAATTGCAGTCTCTTCTTCCAAGTCATCTAACTTTACAAGGTCCACAACTTTGCTACAAATGGCATTGAAGAAAAAGCACAAGCAAGTATCACATGCCTCACTTTGTTAGGCAAAATTTCTCGAATCACCACAGCTAACAATTGTTGCATCAAGACGTGGCAATCATGAGACTTTAAGCCAACTAGTTTTAGATCTTTCACCTGCACAAGGCTCTTAATATTTGAAGAGTATTCATGTGGCACTTTGACATGACACAAACACTGACATAAACTTATCTTCTCTTTTCTTGACAAAGTGTGACATGCTGGAAGAAAGTATATTTTCTTACCATCTGACCTTGGATGTAACTGCTCACGTATACCCATCTTAACAAGATCTTGACGTGTACTCAAACCATCCTTTGTCTTGCCTTGAATGTTAAGAAGAGTGCCTATGACACTATCACACACATTTTTGTCCACATGCATAACATCGATACAATGTCTAACATCTATATCAGACCAATATGGAAGATCAAAGAATATCAACCTCTTTTTCCATATGCAAGTTTTACTTTCACCTTCTTTTGGGTATTTCCAAATGTATTATTGATGTCCTCAACCCACTGAAGGACCTGCTCACTAGTTAACGGTCGATGCACTTTCATGCTCTTGACTTCCATTAAATGTTTTTTTCAATCATCGATAAGGGTGTAAAAGTTTTAGAAAATGTCGATGGCGAGTGTAAACTATTTTTCTTCCATGTTTAAGTTGTACGTAGCTCGTGTCTTGTTCACAGATAGGGCATGCACGATGGCCCTTAACACTGTATCCACTCAAATTCCTGTACGCTGGAAAATCATTAATGGTACAAAATAGCATTGCATGTAAGTTGAATGTCTCATTTTGATACCTATCAAACACGACAACCCCCTCAACCCCCATGTTTGTCAAGTCTTCAATCAAGGGACTAAGATAAACATCAATGTTGTTTCCTGGCTGTCTTGGGCCCGATATCATTGTAGACAACATCATGTATTTTTTCTTCATGCACAACCAAGGAGGCAAGTTGTAAATGACTAGCAAAACAAGTCACGAATTGTGCTGAGTACTTAAATTGCCATAGGGATTCATTCCATCGTTTGCAAGTACAAGCCTAAGATTTGTTGGCTCTTGGTCGAATCCTGGATACAAACGATTCATTTTCTTCCACTGGGAGGAATAAGTCGGATGGCGGAGCATTCCATCACAGTTTCTCCCATCTGCATGCCATGTAAGGTCTTTTGCGTCATATTCGTTAGCAAACATACGCTTAAACCCAGGAATGATCGGAAGATACCACAACACCTTCGCTGGAGGGCCTTTCTTTGTGCTTTCATCACTGCTACAGTCGTCATCGTCCTTCAATTTGTACCGTGATACCATGCACTTGGGGCATTTATGCATTTCTTCAAATTCATTTCTGTACAATATGCAATCTTTAGGGCAGGAATGAATTTTCTGATACTCCATACCCATCGGATACAACATCTTCTTTGTCAAATAGTAACTTCTTGCCAACGTGTTTTCATCTGGAAGCATCTCCTGAACTATACCTGAAGCAATGAACTAAGGTTTTGTCACTCCACCCATATCTGGGGGGCTCACCAAGCTGGCTGTGGAGCGCAGTGCAAGGGTGGTATGGGAAACTTGGGGATAAGAAATAAAAACACATATCCCTATCATATCATGCATATGAGATATGGCTGGCTAAAAGGAACATATATCTATGCATATTAATTCATTTCTCTCTCTCATATATCTTTCGTAGTAGCAATTTAATTTGGAGGATTGCTTTTGTTGGAGCATTTGATATATAGGATCATATACATACTACAGTAGTACTAGTGGAGCAAGATTGGAATGAATGGTGGTGGCTACTAGCTAGCTATGATACCCATTCATTCATTTAATTTATTCTAAAGCAAAAATTTAATAATACAACAAGACCTTTAGAGAAACACTAAGCTCGTAGCTTACAATCTTTTCATGAAAAGGAGACTCCTATGAAGTTCAAGGCCTCATTAACATGTATCCCTCTCTCTCCCATGAAATTTTAACCACTTCTCAAAGTGAAGAAAGGGGGTATGCTCCCTATGATTTTCCAACATTGATATTGCTTTGTCAAGACGCATCAAAAACAATTTTACTAAGCTAATTTTGTAGTACAGAGCTAACCTAGGTCGACTCAGAGACACAATCAATATGGTTCTAGCTTCAAATCATTGGTAATAATAAGGGGGAATTTTGTCAAACAATTGGTATGCGTAAAGTAAAACATGCAAGAACACAAACTTGTGAAAAATAAGGAACACTTCACACTTAACCAAGAGGGGGGGTGAATTGGTTAGTCTTGGTAAATTAAAATTTCTTTGATGAAAATCAGAGTTTCAAATCAGAGTTTTATTGCCCTTTGGATCTTTATCACAAAACCAAACATGAATCTTTATCCAAGATTTATCCAAGACTTGTTATGCCATAAGAACACACATGCAAAACATAATTCACACAAGTATAATCAAATCTGCAAAATATAAATCAAAACACAAGATTTATACTAGTTCACCTCAAAACCTATGAGGTTACATCCAGTTTCTTCTACTCAACTCTAGAGTAGAGTTCCACTATTGCAAATATTGTTCTTACAAGTATTTACAAGCTTCTCTTCATCAACCCTAAATGAAGTTCAGAGATCTAAAACCTTATTAGATCCTTAGAAGCCACACCCACACTGAGAACACTACTCAGCTGTCCTTAGAGAAACCCTATCTCCACTTGGAGAAACATTATCTCCCCTTGAAAGAAAAATCACTTACAATAGAACAACAAATACAAAGATTTCAACAAAAAACTTTTACACCCACAAAGAGTAAGGAAAGAATTCACCTGATGATCCAAGAATGAAATGCATATGAATGAAAATCTCAGGTTGAATGCAACCCAATTATGTAGAACAGCTTTCCTTAGCCTTTGTGAAAGAATAGCTTGCTTCACTAACACCTTAGTGACCCATGAATGAATCAATAGAAACAAGACTCAATGAATCCAGGAGAATGCCTTTGTGAATCCTTAGAAAGCTCTAACAATGCTTAGAATACGAAAATTTTAGTTCTGGTTAAATTCCTCAATCATAGAAGGCATGGGTTCAATTTATACTGATTTTCGTAACTGATTTAATCGATTAAAAGCGCTCCTCAGGCTCCTGTAATCGATTAAAACGATCTTGGTGACTTCTTGTTTTCATGCAACGGGTTAAATAATCTATTAACCCGACGCGTAATCGATTAAATCAGATTGAACTAAAAATCCTGTTTAAGTAAAATAATCAATTACATTTCATGGTAATCGATTAAACTAGACCATGTAAAAAGTCATGTATGTAATATAATCGATTACAATTATTGGTAATCGATTAAGTCAGCGTGAATGCAAAACATGAAATGAACTAGGTAATCGATTACAAGAAGTGGTAATCGATTAATGCAGCGTGACTGTATTTTCCAAATAAGCATGTAATCGATTACAACTACATGGTAATCGATTAAACCAGTCACAAAGCCAATATCTAAGCATGCTAAGATTCATATAATCGATTAATCCGATGGAGTAATCGATTAAAGTGTTCATGATGATTTTCCAGAAAGCCTTATGAACAAAATAATCAATTCTTTCAATGCTTTAATCGATTAAACCAGACTTAGTCTATTTTTCCAAAATACTTAGCTTTTTCTTTAAGTTCCAAATCAATTACTTAAAATTCTATATGATGCAATGCTTTAAGATGTGTATGAATGGTATGTATCTTGGATCATCAAAATGCTTTCAATCCTTTTACATTTAATCACACACTTCATTCTTCAAAGCTTGAACCATGTTGAAAGCCAAAACATCCAAGTCCTCTTATTGCTTGATTCTTCAAGTAATCTTCATACAGCTCCCCCTCAAATCAACAAAACTAAAATTAAAGAACAATGCAAAAATTAACAAGATTATCAAGGAGTAAAGTAAAACAGATCAGAAAGCATCAATCCAATTCACCAACCCAAGCTATTTGAATCATCATCATTCCCATAAGTTGATTCTAACATGAACATTCATTCAATTTCAATAGAAGCAATTCAATCGATTCTACTCCTAAATTGATTGAAACCACAACCCTAACTGAAATATCATTCAATTAATCTTGTGATTATCATTTGAAATTAAGACATAAATCCATAATCCTAATTCACTTTCAATCCTAAATGCATTCATAATCATTAAAACATAATAGAAATTGAAGAAGAAGGTGAACATTCAAGTAGAGCTCGAAATACCGAACCGGAACTTCAATTCTTCTCTTGCTTGAGTTAGATCCTTGGATTGATTAATGATTTAGCCTTCCATGATGATCACCAAGGAAAGCCCCATGAAATGAGTGCAGAAAAATGGAAGAATAGCAAAATGGAAATGAAGAAGATGAAGAACAATGAAGAACACTTGAGAGAAAATGAAGAACAAGCTTTTGATTCTAAAACTAAAGAAAATAAATGTAAAACTTGTTTATCGAATTGTAAAGTGTGCTGTCCAAGTTTTCACTAAAGTCACTAATATATTAGTGACTAAGTTCTGAAAATAGAATGGGCCATAAACAAACCCAAAAATCTAATTATTTACTATTTACAACAATGACAATCAAATTCACAACCCAAAATTACGAATGCAGAGGTGCTAACTTCGAATCTCAAAATGACAGAATTGGCCTCGGGCTATTTCTAGCAAACTTGTAGATCTTTTTGTTATCTTTCCAAGGACTCCTAGAATGCTGCATTCGGAGATTGGTATCACTCTATAGGCCCTGCACAAGTCAGATATGTTAAGTGAGCAAAAATCCGAAAATATGCAACAATTAGCAATTAAGCCCACTTACTTGCCTAGGCCAAAAACTGAATTAGAATGGAAAAATAAAAGTCCAAATGAGATCAAACAAGCTAAGAATGATAGACAAAAATTTCACTAAAATCACTCTATCAAACATAAAGCTACTCATATGTTGCCACGAACTGGTACTTGCATATGTGTATGTGGCCTATAATTAATCAAGAGTTGTAACATTAATTATACTTTAAGTTATTTGTTATTTGTAGCCTTCCATGATGAGTAGCCTTCCTTGTTCATTAATTATCCTAGGTACTTTATTTTATGAACAACACTTCACTATCAACTCATTAAAGAGGCTTGTTATTTGTTAATACCTAATGTAAGTGAATTAAGTACTACTATAACAATTAATTAAGTACTACTATAACAATGTTCATCATATTACCCGAAATCCCTGAACTAACAGGACAGAAACCAGCCAAGCCACCAAAATTACCCTACCCTCAACTCTCAAAGTATAGATGAACAATACGGTATACTATACTTCTAAACAGTCAAGTACATGGTATATATTTTTCAAAACTCAACAACGTATAATTACAGGAACAGAAAGAAACTATAACAACTGCATTTTAATAAATAAAGGTATATATCTAGAACCACATTCTAATAGCATACACGGATTAGGCATTTTATCAAGCAATTAGTGGGAAACAAAAGAAAAATCACATAGCGGCTTTCATTCAATCCGTACATTACCTTAAAATGCTAATGCAACAACAGAGACAAAGATTTAGTTGTGAGATAGGTTCATTGGGTGAAAGAACGCTACTAACCTGGGATCGAGAGATGAGGTCGGATTTCAAGTTGCGAGGTAGGCTTCAAGTGCACACGAGAGTGAGGTACCAACTAGAAGATCGCGATAGTGAAGAATGCGTCAGAGAACGACACCGGGAAACTCAAGTAGCAGGAAAATTGCGAGAGTGAAAGTGATAGAACACGTTTAATTTGGGAGTTTAATTTGGGGGCCAGCACACCTTTTATAATAACAACAACAACATCAGTTTTCATTGAAAAACCGATGTTAACAAGAACACGTTAACATCTTTTTTTAAAAAAAAAAACTAAAAAAAATCGATGCTAACATGTTCTTGTTAACATCGGTTTTCTTAAAAATTGATGTTAACATGAACATTTTAACATCGATTTTAAGAAAACCGATGTTAACAGGACACTTTAACATCGGTTTTCTTAAAAATCGATGTTAACCAGGTCCTGTTAATTACGAAATTGCCAATGCATTTTCGTTAACATCGATTTTTACAAAAACCGATGTTAACTCAGCGTTGTTAAATCTAATATTTCTAGTAGTGATTGTGAAATCGAGACATTTGCAATTTCATAAGATCAAAGCTAAAATTTTGGTGAAACCACATATTGAGTTATCTTGTGGAATCTGAATGGCTCAAGCCAACTCGCTTCTTTCGATAACATATGCAATTAACAAACAAACAATTCAGATGATTCTTTAGTTCAAAGACCAAAGTCTGAAATTAGATTTCTTCAATGCAGACAGATTGATTAAATCTAGTTATAACTAAGACATAGTAGAAGAGTTCAACAAGAGAGACAGAGAAATTTAATGATAATTAGGAAAATAGAGAAATTGAATGGTTATTTCTGTATAACTATCCAATACACCAAATAGAAATCTGCTGCTTCAACAGGCTTTAAGAACCCATCAAATTGTCCATCATTATTATATTATATTATATACAGAAACAAAAATAATAGTAACATTGTCTTTATTATTGATTGAAATTCATTAGAAATTATAACACTTTATAACTCTCTTCTTATTTAATGAGTTTCACTCATAATTAGATGGTTTCAAATAAGTTTTTAACTACTACAAGCTGGACAATAACATGGCACGACAAAAGTAATGTTTGCCATGAGGCTAAACAGAGTGCTTTGCATCTACTCCTCTTCTTTCTTTTTCTCTTTTTCCCCAATTAAATGCTTTGCATCTTCACTTGAATTAGGACTCTGAGCGGACAAAGGACTGGTTATTGTCTTCCCAAACAATTTCAGAACAATGCGATTTGCATGTGTTTTTCTTGAACCTGACAAACACGACAACTATGTTTTGTGATGGTCATCAGTTTGTTGAATCTTTTGAGACAAAAGAATCGGTTCAGTTACTGCACCGATGCAGCTCATATCCATATTCACTTGTTTTTTAACAGGCTCCTTCAAAGACAATCCATCTCGGGTAGCTGATTTCTCTTGTTGAACAGAATGCGTAGCACTAGTAGTATTTTGCAACATTGAATTTGCAGTTGGGAGAGGATCTTCCGTGGACGGTCCTGAATAATTGGACCTTTTCAGGAACAATTTGGGCTGATTTTCATCACCGAAAGTCAATGTTGAGCTAGAAACTACCACATATGATAGACAAGTATTTGCTTTGGTGTTCGAATCATGGCTTTGGTTTTTCAATTCAACCACATCATCATCCATATCAAGTCCATGTTTACCATCTTTATCATCGAGCTGTGTAGGAAATGGCGTCAACATCACAGAAACCAGTCTATCCTCAACAACAGAATGAGAGAGACATGGTTTAATTATCTCAGAAGCAGACGACACCAATTATGTAACTACATCTCCCACTTTATCTTTTTCGATTTCAATGATATCTGGCATAGTTATAGCTCTCTTGTTCTTAACTGAACTCGACTTATCAGAATTGTACAAGACAACCCCACAACCATCAGTGTCCACCAGTTTAGACTCATTGTTATATGTGTTAGAAACGATGTTTTTATCTTGATGATCAAATTCTCTATTAATTTCCTTGGATTCATTTAAGTCAACCGGCCAATTCTTGACTTCCACAGGTTTGGATTTATCGTGGCTTGAGTTTGTGGAAGATGAAGGCTTCACGTTGTTTGTTTTGGTGCCTGACTTATCATTGCCAATGACTGATTCATTAAAGTCAACTTCTGACTCTTACAACCCTTTTTCTTCTTATTCTTCTTATCTTTATCTAAACAGTTGGGCTTATGATCTTTGTAGTATAATTCAACACAGTCAGCAATTGTCTTGTGGTCAAGGAAAGATGCAATTTTTGGAAAATCTTTTCCAAAGGCTTCAAATTTTTCCAAGAAAATCTTTCTCTCCTCTGATGTCCAAGGGTTGATCATAGCTCATTCTCTCTCCACAGCCAATGGATCATCAACCAGTCTGTTACTAGAATTGAACATTGAAAACATTTTATCCTTTTGATCCAAAATTAATGTTGGCATCTTCAAGATTTTTCTGTTAACTTCATCTTGGGGTTTTGAAAGTAGTTGGCTTGTATAATTTATCATCTCAGATGTTGTAACTAAGCTTATCTGATTTCCTGCTGCAAAAATAGAAGGAAATAAAGACACAAAAAAGGAAAGTATTGTTATTATTATAACAATAAAGCTAAATTAAAAATAGAACATCTATAGTAAAAACCAGTATCAATAGCATAATGCAGCATATATGGCCACCTATAGAAACACTGTAATGGCATGACAGGTGACAAAGTGCTTCTACAATGACAATAGTGGCCATAATGAAAATACTCAAGCAACTCTGGTAGGATCCAATATATTGCTAGGTATGAGACTTGGGTCTTACATTGAAAGCATGGGACTCTAGTCTAATATTTATAAGCCCAATTACAAAACTAACTTGTTATGGAAAATGTGTGTTAGACTATACTATTGATTATTATTTATCAATAACTGAACACATCTTTAATTTTGGATAACTTTCTACTTTTAAAAACTTCTATGCGTATAGTATAATTATAAGTTATTTACCAAAGAGGTCTAGCTCAGTTGGTTGAGCAGTGTTGTAAAAATCCTAGTACTGTGTTTAATTAAAAAACAACTATATATATATATATATCTCATATCTGTAATCTTCGATATGGTAGCCATCCCACTTAGTGGTTAATAAGTGTACCAAGCGAACAAAGTGTTGTTGAATAGCAGCTGTGGCTGAATGGCATGGCAGAGCTTTTGCCAACAGCTATAGGCAATTAGTGAAGGGAATCTTGCCATAGTGGCACAATAGCATGTTTATACAGCAGAATATTGGCCTTCCGTCGTGTTCTGCCATCTGCCAATGTTAACACCGAGCAAGCAGCATGCACTGACACACAGAATACAAATATAAAGTATCAAAATTATCATCAACAACCAAGCCTTGTCTCACCTGGCATGGTTGGTTAAATGGATCAAGAGACACCATTCGGCTCTATTAAAAGCCAAATTTTCAACAATTTAAATTCTATATGATTCCCAATTTAACCAACAATAGAAAAACAATCACCTCTTGGTTACTTACCTCCTTTTTCTATGTAAAAAGTATCTATATAGGGCCATAAGAAATTACAACAGGTGATCTAATTATGAAAAGAATTTAGGAACCAACACTTATTGATTTTGTACATTGCACTAACTTATTTATGTAGCACTACCCGCGCCAGCTGCACAAAGTGACGCGATCCGCGTCAGCTGCCTCACTATTTGCGTGGATCAGGCTCTGGAAAATGCAACTTCTCTGGTTTCTGGCACGATCAGCACCACGTGCAGCACCAACCGCGCCATAACTGCTCTGGAAGAAGGATTTCCTCTGGATCCCGGCGCCATCGGCGTGAAGACTACACTAGTCGCGCAGGAAGTGAAATTTAGCTACCTGTGGAAGTTGGCGCGATCCGCACCAACATCAGCGCTACCTGCGCCACACTTAAAAACTCCACGCAACCAGCGCCATTCTCCGCTCGATCAGCGCGAGACTTCGATTCTGCAGAAATTAAAAGTTGTCAAAGGGTAAACTTGGGGTTTCACCCCCCAAGTATAAATAGTAGAGCCCACTCCTGACGAAGCACTTTTTTTGGACGAAATTTCACTGAAGAAAAGCTAGAGAGAGCTTGGGAGCTTAGCTAGGGCTTGGGGTTGTGAGTGCAAGTGGGTTCTTCCCCTCTTCTCTACCTTCTCCTTGCTTGTGTATCAGCTGGGCATGCTTCTTTTTGATGTACCAAGGCCAACCATGATTAGGTTTGGCTAGTTCTATTTGTAGCTAGGGCCAAGCACTTGATGTAAACTTCCATTGGAATGTATTGAATGCTATTATTCATTTATCAAAGGTTATTTTACTGCACTTTGCTTGAATGTCTACATCTCTTTATTAGACTTGATCACTCTAGTTAAGAGTTAAGAGCTAGGGTTCACAATAGGGATATTGGGGTCCTAGTCTTGGAACTAAGTGTAGTGACTTGCTTTACATTATCTAGGAATAGGAATGTATGCTTGTAGCTTATTCTGGTGTTGTTGAATGCTTAACCCTAGGAAAGTCACTAAGGGATTAAGGCTGTTAGGTGGGTTGAAGAGCTATGTCACTGAGGAATTGGTAAGTAGCTAATATATGATAAACACCACCGCTGAATAACTTAGATACTTGAATGTAGTGAGCGATACGAGTTCATTGGGAGGAATCATCGAGTGTGGGTGCCCTGGCTACGCTTTCTTTATCCTGTCACACCTTACTTTATCTATTCATAGCTTACATTTATGTTTTAATCTTGTCTCTACTTTTATTCACTCAACAACCAACTCACTCTTTTACAAACATTTATTTATCCAACTTATAGATTTAAGTTATAGTACAATTGGTGCAACAATCTCTTGAAAAATATAAAGAACACTTATGCAAATAATCAAGAGGTGGGGTGAATTGGTTTTACCTCAGAGTTTTTTAAAATTTAAAACAATTTTGTACACAGCAGAAGACTTTGAAAGAAGGATCGTATCTTAACCAATTAAGAAATCAAACTTTTGAAATCAAATTTTATCTCAATCAACCCACTCTTGAGCTTCACCCAATCTTGTGATGTTAACAAAAATAATACTTCAAGAACAATATGAATATGAACAGAAAATTACAATTACACCCAAGATTTATACTAGTTCACCTCTCAACCCCGGAGGCTACATCCAGTTTTACTTCTAATCAACCTTGATTAGAGTTTCCACTATAACAAAATGAATATCTTTACAAGCAAACACAGATCTCTTTTACCCACCCTAGGTAAAATTCAAAATCTAAACCTATAGACTTCTCAAAAGATCTAAGAACCAGAGATTCCCTCTCTGTTCTACCTACTAGATACCTATCTAGCAATGCTTCAAAGATACAAATTTTATATCAACAACCAACCAACAAGACAAACAATTTCTATACAAAACAACAAAGAAATTGATTCAAGAAAGATATCACCTGTGTATCCTTAGTGAAATGAATGAGTTTAAATGATCAAACCAGACTGAGAATGAATGCCATGATCTTTCTTGATGATTTCTTTTTGACAAATAAGGCTTTAACAACAACTAATCATGAAAAGATGACTCAACACATGAGATTCTTCATGATTCTTGAAACCAAACCAAAAAATGTTTCTAGAGAGCCTTGGTGCTTTCGAAATCTCCTGAGAATGTGTTTACAAGGCTTACTTCGTAAAACTAAAAAGTCTCTTCTCACTTAATGAGTTGCACCTATTTATAAAAAACAGAATTAACTGATTGTAATCGATTATTCCGTAAGGGTAATCGATTATTTTAACAAATGTAATCGATTAAAGTTCCAAAATAATCGATTAAAGTGTTCATGTGAAATATGGAAAAATTCTTAAGAACAAATAATCAATTAACTCATGTCGTAATCGATTATCATAGAGGATCTGGATTTTGTGAAGCACTGAAGTAATCGATTAATACTCAAATAATCGATTAACACAGGGAGTGTGACAAACGTATCAATGCTTATTTAATTGATTACAATACTCTGGTAATCGATTAAACCAGATAAACTTTCTTCTGAAAATTATGCAGATGGACATATAATCGATTAATCCGTCACATAATCAATTATCACAAAATGACTTAACAAAGTCAGCTGAATATAATCGATTACAAGAATTTGGTAATCAATTAAAGTGTTCATATCTTTAAATGCAGTTATGTAACCAAGCAATTAATTGATTAAGTGTAACCAGTAATCGATTAAAGCAGTGAAAAACACTTTTTATGAAAGCTTTAAAGCTTTAATGTCATGCCAAATGATTCATGGAATGTGTGTTACCTAATCATGAATTAATGTGCTAATGTATGCATGACTTATTCAGTTTATGTGAGGAATGAGGGATTATATCTTTCTTGAACCAAGCTTTTAAACAAAGTACATATGCCATCAATTTGAGTGGGCATGTAAAATCAAAACTTAAGATAATCTTGACTTGATTCTTCATGATCTTCCTCAATCTCTGCATCGTATCGAACATCTCTGTGGGACGATAACTCACTTATGATTTTAGTACTTGAACGAACGGTACACTTGCCGATTTCGCAATAGTGGGCATAAGCATTTGTTCAGTAATCTAAGACAAATAGAAGCCGGACATGTTTCGCTTGGAGATGCTTCAAAGGTTGATGTCAAAGGCCGAGGTACGATTTGTTTCTTCCAGAAAGATGGACGAATTGGGCGTATCCGAGATGTCTATTACGTGCCCGATCTAAAAAGTAATATTCTTAGTGTGGGACAACCAATGGAGAATGGCTACTCGGTTCTCATGACAGACCGAGTTCTCCTCTTGAAGGATAAACAAGGACGTTTGATAGTTCGAGTTCAGATGGAGAAAAATATAATGTTCAAACTAATGTTGAGGAGTGTGCAGGTCGACTGTTTGCAAACCGAGATGAGTGATGAAGTATCCTTATGGCATCGTCGGTTTGGGCATCTTCACTACGGAGGCCTTGCCGAGATGATGAACAAGAAAATGGTGGATGGGTTGTCGAGTTTGAACTGTGAAAAGAGATTTTGTGAAGAATGTGTGCTAAGCAAGCATGCTAGGAGTCCATTTCAAAAGACGGCCAAATACATATCTCAACAACCACTAGAACTAATTCATACCAACTTGTGTGGACCCATTTCTCTTGGGTCTTTTAGTGGAAAAAGGTATTTTGTCTTGTTTATAGACGATTTTAGTCGTAAAACTTGGGTGTATTTGCTGGAAGAAAAATCCAAAGTGCTTGAAGTATTCAAGAGTTTTAAGATGATAATAGAAAATGCAACTGGAAGGTGAATCAAGTAGATCCGTTCTGACCAAGGTGGGGAGTACACATCAATTGCATTTAAAAGGTATTGCGAGGAGCATGGGATAAGAAGGTTCTTAACTGCACTGTACTCACCACAACAAAATGGAGTAGCTGAGAGGAAAAATCGTACCATTCTTGACATGGTAAGATCAATGTTAAAAATGAATAAAGTGCCTAAGGAGTTTTGGGGGGAGGTCGTACTGTGTGCTGTATATGTGCAGAATCGTTGTCCGCATTCCAGTCTGAATGAAAAAACCCCACAGGAAGCATGGATGGGTTAGAAGCCATCAGTAGGTGATGGAGTGCTTTAAGTTAAATAAATTTTCTATCCTTCTTAGCTTATTTGACCTCTCTTGGCCTTTTATTTTTCCATTCTAATTCAGTTTTTGGCTTAGGCAAGTAAGTGGGCTTAATTGCTAATTGTAGCATATTTTCGGATTTTATGCTCACTTGACCTATCTGCCTTGTATAGGATCTACAAAGCTCTACAAAACTCTGAATGAAGCGTTATAGGAGTCCCTGGAAAGATAACGAAAAGATCTACAAGTTTTCTAAAAATAGCCCGAGGCCAATTCTGTGTTTGGAGGGTCATTTTAAGCTTCGAAGTTAGCACCTCTGTACTTGAAATTTTGGGCTGCAAATTGGACTTTTAGTGGTTGTAAATAGTAAATAATTAGAATTGATGGGTTTTGTTCATGGCCCATTCTTTTCTTCAGACTTAGTCTCTACATATTAGTGACATTGGACAGATTTTGACACACTTTACATTACATTTCATTTAATAAAAACAATTTACATTTTCTCTCTTTTAAGTTTTTAGGATCAAACCCTTGTTCTTCATTTTCTCTCAAGTGTTCTTTATTGTTCTTCATCTTCTTCATTTTCATTTTGCTATTCTTCCATTTTCTTGCACTTACTTCATGGGGCTTTCCATGGTGATGATCATGGAAGGCTAAATCATCAATCAATCCAAGGATCCAACTCAAGCAAGAGAAGAATTGGCATTCCGGTTTGGTATTTCGAATTCTATTTGAATGTTCACCTTCTTATTCAATTTCTATTATGTTTTCATGATTATGAATGCATTTAGGATTGAAAACAAGTTAGGATTATGGATTCATGTCTTAATTTCGAATGATAATCACAAGATTAATTGAATGATATTTCAGTTAGGGTTGTGGTTTCAATTAATTTAGGAGTAGAATCAATTGAACTGCTTCTATTGAGATTGAATGAATGTTCATGATAGAATCAACTTATGAGAATGATGATGATTCAAATAGCTTGGTTTGGTGAATTGGTTTGATGCTTTCTAATATGTTTTACCTTACTCCTTGATAATCTTGTTAATTTCTGCATTGTTCATTAATTTTAGTTTGTGTTCTTGCATGTTTTACTTTGTGCATACAAATCGTTCGACAGAATTCCCCCTTATTATTACCAATGATTTGAAGCTAGAACCATATTGATCGTGACTCTAAGTCGACCTAGGTTAACCATGTGCTACAGAATTAGCTTATTTAAATTGTTTTTGATGCGTCTCGACAACGCATTATCAAAACTGGCGTCGTTGCCGGGCACACAGTTCATTGTGTGCTAGCTTTAATTCATTGCATTTAGTTCATAGAAGTAGTTTTAATTCTTGCATTTTTACGTTTTGTTGCACAATTATTCTTGTTACATGATTATGTGCTTGTGGTTGCTGCATTAGCTTTGTGTTTGCCCATAAAAACAGAGGAAAACCCAGAAAAATAGAGCAAAATGTCCAGCTGGCGGTAATAGCGTGGCAATTCACGCTAATCACGCCAAAAAATCGAATCCAAGAGTCCTGATTTGGTTTTTCACACTAACCGGGTGGCTTGTGGCGTTAGTCACGCGATAGGTTCGAACATGTGACACTGATCGTGCCAGACCTGGCGCTAATCGCGCCATATATTCAAACATCCCATGCTGATAGCTCCAGTCTCACGCTAATAGCTTGGGAGTAAAAAAATAAATTACACTTTGATTTTGTTTAAAATTTTTAGGGTTTCTTTTTTTTATCCTTTCTGTGTTTATTATCCCTTATAAGTTGCATTGTGTATGACTACGTCCACATCAAGTGAATTCCATTCATTTGATCTTGAGATAGATAGGATATTTCATAGATTAAACAGACATAACCTTAGGTTAGACGACTTTGATAGTGTAGTTTTAGACAGTAGCATAACGTCTTTTGACTTTGATCCTGAATCTACTTCTACTCCTTCTACTTCTACACATCTTGATATAATGGTTGATAACAAGCTAACTCTTAAGGAGTTAGCTACACCTGATGTTGTTTACAAACCTTGGTGTATTCAATATCCTGAGACTGAGGTCAGTTATGAGCTGAAATCTGCGCTGATCCATTTGCTTCCTAAGTTTCATGGACTTGCTGGTGAAGATCCACATAAACACCTTAAGGAGTTTCATGTGGTGTGTTCCACCATGCAACCACATGATGTTCATGAGGATTATGAAAAGATGAAGGCATTTCCTTTCTCTCTGGATGGTATTGCTAAGGACTGGTTGTTGATGTGTTGCAAACACATCTTAGTTTTAGGTTAGTTTTAGGTTATAATTCAATAAAATCCTTAGGAATATAGGTTATAATTAGTTTAATTGTTGTCTATATTTAATTATATCTCATTTCAGTACCAAGTTGTGATTTCAGGGCCAAAAAGAGGAGAATCAAGCAAAGAAAGAAGAAAAGCAAGTTGAAGGTCTCACGCAGATCGCGCCAGATCCCGCGCGAGTCGTGCCATAGGCCAAAATACAAGCCTCAAACTTGAACAAGCCACGCGGATTACGCCAAGTCTCACGCGATTAGCGTTATACACCTTAAAGCAGGCAGTCAACTCGAAGACTCCACGGGATCAGCGTGAGTCCCGCGCGAGTAGCGTGGAAGCATGCAAGGACCAGCCAAATCAGCTCGAAGACTTCGCGCTGTTAGCGTGGAAGCCCACGCCAGTAGCGTCATAGAGCCGCAAGTCCCGCGCGATCAGCGCGGAGTCCCGTGCGAGTCCCGCCACGAAGATACTATTACCTTATTTAAAAATATTTGGTTCAAAAATTGGCACAGGAAGAGGCTTTGTTACCCAAATTAAACCATTCTATAAAAGAAAGGCCTCTGGGACTGAAGAAGGGACACTGGGTATCAGATTTTATCATTCTAAACCTCTGGAATTCATTCCTACATAGAATCAAGGCTAGGGTTTTACTGCAGAATCATGTTTTCTATGACAACTTTTGTGTTCTTGATGCCTATGTCAGGCTAAACTCTGTATTGTGGTTAGGCCAAGAACCGATGTGAACTCCACTGTAACTTGACTGGTATTGAATGAGATTGTCATGATTGTTTTATTTTACTCTGTTCTTAACTGTTTTATTCTTATTTAGAACTGGCCATTCCATTTAAGTATCGAGGGTTAGGATTCGCAATAGGGATGTTGGGATTCTAATTTCTGACCTGAGTAAGGTAACAGTTGTTCATTGCCTAGGGATAGGGATGTGTGACTACAGAACCTTATAATATATTCTTTTAAATGCTTAACTTGATAGAATTCACTAAGGGATTAGGTTTTTGATTCAGGTTAAAGGGTTAATTTACTAAGGGATTAGGGATTAGCTAAATTAGAAAAAGATTTATTCTCTGAGCAATCAGAAACAATCGAACTTGATCACCAGTTAAGAGAAAGAGGTAGGAATCAAAGGGAATTGCGTCTTGACCACAATTATTCTGTCCATTGGTTACAACTCTCTCTTTATTTGCAATTTACTTCTTTTAATTTCTGCTTTTATTCAAACATTCAACCACTCAACAACAATACTTTAAAACATTTTCTTTTTCTTTTCCAATTGCTTAGACTGTTAATTAATGTGATTTCATACCAATCCCTGTGGAGACGATACTTACTTACCCACTTTATTACTTGAAACGAGCGATGCACTTGCCGTGTCGCAACAAGTTTTTGGCGCCGTTGCCGGGGATTGGTAAACTGATTTTACAGTAATTTTAATCTTTGAAATTGGAATTTTTGTTACTAATCGCTTCTCTGAGTTTTATGCGAGGTTCGGTCAATTCTGAGGAGTTACAGTTCGATCCTGAAATAGAGAGAACCATCAGAAAGAGGCTAGCCAGACAAAGAAGGAGAGAAGCTGAAAATTTTGACTTTGATTCAATCCCTGAATTAGAGTCTGAAGCAGAGATGGCTGAAGAACAACATAATCAGCCAAGACCAAGACCAGAGGATGAACTAATGGAGGATATTCTGGCTTCTATGTTCACAAGGCCAAACTCTAGTATTATGAGACCACCAATCCAAGCAAACCACTTTGACATTAATCCTTCATTGATTGCTTTGGTGGAACGAAGTCAGTTTGGTGGGGAAGAGTTTGAAGACCCTCATGATTTCATTGACAGATTTCTGAGAATCTGTGACACTATCAGACACCAAGGGGTCTCAGATGATGCTGTAAGACTCAGCCTATTCCCTTTTGTTGTTAAGGGACATGCACTGAGATGGTTGAACAGACAATCATCAAATAGCATCACTACTTGGGAAGACTTAGTCTCAAGATTTTTCGCTCAATACTTTTCCATGGACAAATACAACAGGTTGGTAAATGAGATTACCAACTTCACTCAGAATGGAATAGAGTCCCTGTGTGCTGCTTGGAACAGATTCCAAGAATTGATCAAGAGATGTCCACAATATGACATGCCTATGGGTAAGCAGGTACGTATTTTCTTTAATGGTATGACTCCAGAATCACGCATGATTGTTAATGTTGCAGCAGGGGGTACTATAAGGTCCAAAACTGCAGCTCAGACATATGAGCTTATTAATTCTCTGGCTCGTAATGAAAATGAGAGTATAACCATTCAGCCAAAGAGAGAACCAATCCAACTATCCAGCAATGATGCAATGCTTGCAGAGCAGAAGATTTTGGCCTAACAGCTGGCCAAGTTGATTGAGAAAATTGATAGATTACAAGTCACTGTAGCCCAAGTTGCAGCCAGTAAACCACATGTCATCTGTGAGTAATGCCAAGGTGAGCACGAATCTAATGAATGCCCTATTCTTATTGGAGCTGACCCTGTGTAGGCTAATGGCATTTGGAATGATCAGCGACAGCAGCAGCCATACCATAGAAACCATAATTTTGCTCTGGGAAACAGCTATCAGAGAAAATTCCAAGGAGGCGGTTTAGACTACAAGTCTAACAATTACCTCCAACCTCCAGCTATTCCCAACAAGGAGATTTCTGAACTTGAAAAGGTAGTAATGCAGTTGTCCAAAACAACAACTGAACACATCCAGGCCACCAATGCCTTTATAAATGAGACCAGAGCCCACAAAACAAACCAGGATGCTTCCATTAGAAACCTGGAAAACCAGATTGGTCAGCTTGCAAAACAGTTGGCTCAGAGACCACCAGGTCAGTTTCCAAGTGACACAGTTATAAACCCAAGGGAACACACCAAGGCTATTACTACCAGAAGTGGTAAGGTACTTACTCCACCAGAAAAGCCTCAAGTGAGTAGAAAGGAAGCTGAGAAGAAAAACGCAGCAGCTGATGCAGAAGCAGAAAAAGCTGCAGAAAATTCTAAAGACCAAGATTCTGCACCTCCAAAGAAGAAATGGGATTTCTCTCGCTTTGAGAAACTCCCATATCTAGTGCAGACCAAGCAACAACTTCAGAAACAGCAGTTTGCCAGGTTTTTAGACATGTTCAAAAAGTTACACATTAATATACCATTTGCTGAGGCATTAGCCAATATGCCTAACTATGCAAAATTCATGAAAGAGCTTTTGTCTAAGAAACACAAACTGCAGGATTGTGAGACCATAGCACTCACTGAAGAGTGCAATGCCATCATTCAAAGAAAGCTTCCTCCTAAATTGATAGACCCAGGAAGCTTTAACATCCCTATTGCCATAGGAAATATCAATGTAGGGAGGGCACTCTGTGATTTAGGGGCTAGTATAAATTTAATGCCATTGTCGATGTGTAAGTCCCTAGGTATCTCTTAATTAAAACCCACTAGAGTTTCCTTGCAATTAGCAGACCGTTCATTAAGGAAACCATCAGGGGTGATTGAGGATGTTCTAGTGAAGGTAGATAAATTCATTTTCCCTGCAGACTTTATTGTCTTAGATATGGAGGGTGAAAGTGAAATCCCTCTGCTGTTAGGAAGGTCATTTTTAGCAACTGCTAGGGCCTTAATTGATGTTGAGAAGGGAAAGTTAGAATTAAGAATGGATAATGAATCTGTTGTCTTTAATGTATTTGATGCCATGAAACATCCAGCCGATGAACATGATTGTTTTAGGCTAGATGTGTTGGATAATGTGATTTGTGCAGGTATGACAGCAGAAATAACAACAACAGCAGATGCAAAGAATACTGCAGTAGGAAATACTGCAGAAGAAAATGCAGCAGCAGCAGAAAACATTGCAGAAACAGAATTTGCTGCAGAATTGCAATCTGCAGAAACCAGTGAACCTGTGCTGGAAGAGCTGGAGAAAAAGGAAGATGATATTCCAGCGGGAGCACCTAAGGTAGAGCTGAAGGAATTGCCTGAACACTTGAAATATGTATTCTTAGGTGAGCAAGAAACATATCCAGTCATAATCAATAGAGGCTGGAATGGCAAGAGGAAGTAAAATTGTTGAAAGTACTCAAGGAGCACAAGACAGCCATTGGCTGGTCTATTTCCGATCTTAAAGGTATAAACCCCTCCTTCTGTACTCACAAAATTCTCGTGGAAAGTGATGTGAAACCTATAAGGTAGCCACAAAGGAGACTCAATCCCACAATGAAGGAAGTGGTAAGAAAAGAGGTTGTCAAGCTGTTAGATGCAGGTATGATATATCCAATTTTAGACACAACTTTGGTAAGTCCAATCAAAACCGTTCCAAAGAAAGGGGGCATGACAGTCATTCAAAATGACAACAATGACTTGATCCCCTCAAGAACCATCACAGGCTGGAGAATGTGTGTCGATTACAGGAGGCTTAACGATGCAACCAGAAAAGACCATTTTCCACTCCCTTTCATGGACCAAATGCTTGAAAGGCTGGCTGGGCATGACTATTATTGCTTCCTTGATGGATACTCTGGGTATAATCAAATCCCAGTGGCACCAGAAGACCAAGAGAAGACAGCCTTTACATGTCCATTTGGGGTGTTTGCTTACAGAAGAATGCCATTTGGACTGTGTAATGCACTTGCAACTTTCCAGAGATGCATGCTTTCCATTTTCTCTGACATGGTAGAGAAAGGCCTTGAGGTATTTATGGATGACTTTTCTGTTTTTGGCTCTTGCTTTACTTCATGCTTAGATAACTTAGCTAAAGTTTTAAAAAGATGTCAAGAGACAAACTTAGTTTTAAACTGGGAAAAATGTCACTTCATGGTCAGGGAAGGTATTGTAT
>PYAF01000536.1:98923-112778 GCA_007407185.1 Glycine tomentella | reverse complement strand
TTCTCTGACATGGTAGAGAAAGGCCTTGAGGTATTTATGGATGACTTTTCTGTTTTTGGCTCTTGCTTTACTTCATGCTTAGATAACTTAGCTAAAGTTTTAAAAAGATGTCAAGAGACAAACTTAGTTTTAAACTGGGAAAAATGTCACTTCATGGTCAGGGAAGGTATTGTATTAGGCCATAAAATTTCTGAAATGGAAATACAGGTATATAGAGCTAAATTGTTACTAATTGAGAAATTACCTCCCCCTATTAATGTGAATGGTGTTCGTAGCTTTTTAGGCCATGCAGGTTTTTACAGGAGGTTCATCAAGGACTTCTCCAAGATTTCAAAGCCACTTAGTCAATTGCTGGAGAAAGACACTGAATTTTGCTTCACCGATGCTTGTCTTGAAGCACTCAACACTTTGAAGCACAAACTCACCACTGCACCTGTTTTAATAGCTCTAGATTGGAGTTTGCCTTTTGAACTCATGTGTGATGCTAGTGCTTATGCAGTAGGTGCAGTTTTAGGACAGAGAAAAGAGAAGCGCTTACATGTCATATATTATGCTAGCAAAATCCTAAATGAGGCACAAGTCAATTATGCCACCACAGAAAAAGAGATGCTAGCTGTAGTGTATGCTTTAGATAAGTTCAGGTCATATTTAGTAGGTTCTAAAGTGATTGTATATGCTGACCATGAAGCTCTAAAATTTCTGCTGAACAAGCAAGATGCAAAGCCACGCTTGTTGCGTTGGATGCTTTTATTGCAGGAATTTGATTTGGAGATCAGAGATAAAGCTGGAGTAGAAAACAAGGTGGCTGACCACTTGTCTAGGATTCAGGAGAAAGACTTGCAAGATGGACCAGAGATTGAAATCAATGAATATTTCCCTGATGAGCAAGTGCTTGCTGTGCAATTCAGTCCATGGTTTGCTAACATGGCCAACTTCAAGGCTGCTGGAATCATGGCTGAAGAATTAAATTGGCAGCAGAGAAAGAAATTTCTACATGATGTGAGAAGGTATTTCTGGGATAACCCTTTCTTATATTTCCAATGCACTGACAATGTTATCCGCAGATGTGTAGACGTGCCAAATATTCTATGGCATTGTCATTCTTCTAACTATAGCGGCCATTTTGGTGCAAACAGAACTGCATACAAAGTCCTACAACGTGGCTATTATTGGCCAACACTCTTCAAGGATTCCAAAAGCTTTGTGATGCAATGTGATAGCTGTCAGAGAACAGGTAACATTTCTCGCAGAGATGAGATGCCACTGAACAACATCCAAGAGGTTGAGCTATTTGATGTATGGGGGATTGATTTCATGGGGACTTTCCCTAAATCATTCTCCAATCAATACATCTTGGTTCTTGTGGATTATGTTTCCAAGTGGGTTGAGGCAAGCTTTACCCACCAATGATGCCAAGGTGGTGGTTTCATTCTTGAGGAAGAACATTTTCACCCGATTTGGGGTGCCAAGAGCGATCATAAGTGATGGAGGTACTCACTTTTGTAACAAGCAGTTTGATAGCTTGTTGGCAAAGTATGGAGTCAAACACAAAGTGGCTACCCCTTATCACCCTCAAACAAGTGGCCAGGTGGATATTTCCAACAGAGAACTGAAAAGAATATTGGAGAAGACTGTTGGAACATCAAGGAAAGACTAGTCTAAAAAGCTAGATGATGCGCTGTGGGCTTACCGGACTACATTTAAAACTCTTATAGGTATGTCCCCATTTCAGCTTGTCTACCGTAAGTCTTGCCATCTCCCTATTGAACTTGAACACAAAGCCATATGGGCAACCAAATTTTTAAACTTTGAACTGTCAAAAGCTAATGAAAAAAGGTTGCTTTAGTTGAATGAATTAGATGAGTTCAGGTTAACTGCATATGAAAATGCTAGGATCTACAAAGAGAAGACAAAGAAGTGGCATGACAACCAAATCCGCCCAAAGGAATTCGTTCCTGGCCAACAAGTGCTGTTATACAATTCTCGCTTGCGACTCTTTCCAGGTAAGTTAAAGTCACGTTGGTCTGGAACATTCCTCGTGTGAGAGGTCTATCCTTATGGCACGGTGGGAATTTCTCCCTTGGATAGTGACAGAGCTTTCTAAGTGAATGGCTACAGATTGAAGCACTATTTCGGGGGAGATGTGGACAGGAACACCATTTTTGTCCCACTCAATTGCACTAATGATTAACAAGAAGGAAACGTCTAGCTCAAGACGTTAAATGAGCAATTCTCGGAATCCTTTTCGAGAAATTGGTAACTAATGTAAATACATAGGTGTTTAAGTTCTTTTGATAGCAGTAGATTCACTATTATTCATATTTCACTGTTGTCATTATTCATGCATTATTAGTTAGGTATTTCATGTCTTTATAATTTTGATAGCTTTAGATTTATGTTTAGGCATACTCATTTAGAGTCAAATTAGGTAGTATTTAATCTTAGCTAGGTTAATAAAATAAAAAGAAAAAATAAAAGAAGAAGAAAAGGCTGTCCAGAGTGTGGCGCGAATCGCGCTAAGAGTGGCGCTAACCGCGCCCAAAATATGACCAGTTCACGCTAATCGCGTGAGATTTCGAACCTAAGCTTCTCATCTGCATAATTTCATGCTAATAGCGTGAAGAATGGCGCGACTCGTGCCAATGGTTCAAGACCATCTTCCAAGTTTCATAGTATCACACTAATCGTGTGAGATATGGCGCGAACCGCGCCATCTATTCGAGGCTAAGGGTCCTGTTAGTTCAAGACCACACGAATAGCGCCGCAAGTGGCGCTATCAGCATCAGAAAGGCACTCCAATTGGGCTAATTTTTCCACATTCACGCTGTTAGCGTGGGATGCCGCGCTTACCACGCGAAATGGGCGCAAGAAAAGCCCTTCCACTGCTGAATGGCGCGAACCGCGCCAAACGCCGCGCTAACTGGGCGAGACCACGAAAACAATTTTTATTTTAAATTCCCTCATTTCGAGGCCTCACTTCCTCTCCTTCCCAAAACAGCTCCATAGGTCTCGCCCTCAACCCAGCTCTCCATTAACCATCATCCATCACCTTTCTAGTCCTTCAAAGCCCTAGCCTACACACATTTCCTTTAAAGCACTCTCTATAGCTCTCAGTTCCTCTCTCTCGCATTCCCTCTCGATTTCGTTTTCGCTTTGAACCTAGAGAACCAGTTCTGCAATGGCGGGAGAAAAGGTAAGTTCTGCATCAGTAAGTGAAGCCTCAATAGCGATGAATGTCAAAATGTAGTTGCTTACTTGCTAAATACATTGGTAATTTCAGTTTGTTCAAATGGGGTTGAGAAACCATAATTCTGTACAATGATTGGGTTTTTTCTATTCTGAAATAAGTGCTTGATTTATTGAATAATGGTTAGGATATTGTTAAACCATAATGATGTTAGTAGTGATGGGTGGAAAATTGCTTGTTGTGCTAGTGAAATAACCATGTTGGTGCAATCCTTGTTGCTATCAATTGATACTGAATTGAAAGTGGGGGACTCAGGAAAGTTGATTGTCAGGAACCCCTATTATGCTGGTTTAAATGATGTTATTTGATTAGAGCATAGATACATTGATTTGATTCAGATATATGCATATATGCCTGTGTTGTGCAATTTGTGAATTTGCTTGAATCACATTCTGGTAGACACTACTGAAAATGTGCTCATAAGGTGTTTGATGAATTGATTGTTAAATCTGGTAATGAAGAGCACAATTGTAATGGGCTATTCAGGGGTTCCCTAATTACATTGATTCTTGTCTTAAGCAACTTTGAATAGTGACTTTGGGTAATGGAACCAAATTGTTGGTGATGTGAATTGAACTTGTCCACCAATAAGACCCATGATGTTTTCAATCCAGTAAAAGTGGTGGATATTGAATTGTTGAACTCTGTTGTGAGCATATATTTTATGTTGGAACTCAAATTGATTGATTGAAATGAACCTCACTGACTCGATTGAATTGATTTGGTTAAACTACACAAATTGAATTGCTGGTGGGTGTATGTATAGATATACCTGTCTTGTGCCTGTTCTGTTGAATGATACAACTGGTTATTGGTTACTTGAATTAATTGGGTTTTTCAAATGAGAATTTTTGAACTGGGCCTGAACATGTAATGTCCCAAATCTGGGAATCATTGAGGCTAGTCTTATGATGTGAATAGAATTGGTTCTAATCCTTGTGCAGGTTTTGACTGACATTTTGAACTTCCAAGTAACCTAATTGCTAAGATGTGAATGCTTGTTCTATGGTTATCTTGGCAAGAATGTTTAAACCACAGAATAGTTACTGTTAATGCTTTGATTGTGGTAAACCAAAGAATGGACACAGGACTTAAGGTTGAGCATATATATATATATATATATCTGTTTTGTCTGAACTGTGTGCATGATAGCTTGTGATTAAATGACTTAGGGACTTTCCATGAGCTAAATCTGGGAATCCAGATGGAGCTATTCATTCCCTGTCATATTGTGAACACATTACTGATAAATGCATTCTGAATCACACTTGGTTGTTGCTCTGAGCTATATATAGTTGGATGGAAGAGTCTTATAAACTGATAATTGCGACTGTGCTTGCATGAAATGCTTGAATTCTGAAATTTTGGTGTATGTAAGGCACTTAAATCTGGGAATGAAAGGTTCACTTTTAAATGTTCATAGCTTATTGGACCTAATGGTTGGGTGGATCGTGCTTTTATTGTCAATATGGTTGATCCATTGCTGCTGAATATTTTGTTGGTGCTGGAAACTTGAATTACTTGAAAATGATATTTGTTCTGTGATTGAATTTTGATCTAAATCTGGGAATCCAGATGGAGCTATTCATTCCCTGTCATATTGTGAACACATTACTGATAAATGCATTCTGAATCACACTTGGTTGTTGCTCTGAGCTATATATAGTTGGATGGAAGAGTCTTATAAACTGATAATTGCGACTGTGCTTGCATGAAATGCTTGAATTCTGAAATTTTGGTGTATGTAAGGCACTTAAATCTGGGAATGAAAGGTTCACTTTTAAATGTTCATAGCTTATTGGACCTAATGGTTGGGTGGATCGTGCTTTTATTGTCAATATGGTTGATCCATTGCTGCTGAATATTTTGTTGGTGCTGGAAACTTGAATTACTTGAAAATGATATTTGTTCTGTGATTGAATTTTGATCTAAATCTGGGAATCCAATTTGGTAATCCCTGTTAAAATGCTAATTGTTCTATGGTATCAGTGGCTTGCTATGTGTATATAATTGAAATTGCAGGTACCTGAATTGGAAGTGGGGTTTTGAATGATTGACTGTTAATATTGACTTTTCTAAACCCCACTGCCTCAGTAATTTGAATATTTGAACAAACAACACTTTGTGCTTGAAATTAATACTGTATTAGTGTTGAGCTTGATCTGAACCACCGAAAAGAGCAAATCTGGGAATTAAGCTTCTTGAATCATGTATATATCTGGATTTGTTCTAAGTTTCAGGGTAAACAGATTGCTAAAGGGAAAAAGAAGATTTCTGCAGCAAGTGGGAGCAAACGGGCTAGGCTTTCAGACTATGATAAAGCCCGATTTTGCTCAGCTGAATGACAGGAGAGGTTCGATACCTGGTACCTCCCTAAGAAGATTATACCCAAGAAAAAGATTATTGGGAGGTGCTTCCAGAAGGGAATCCAGTGCTAGAGGTGATCTTGAGACGCCAGTGGCAGAGGCTAGTCAGCTTCCCGGAGCCCAGTTCCAGTGCCATCCTCAAAGAATTCTTGGCCTATGTCGACCCAGCCACAGTAACACGGAGCAGACTTTCATGGGTCAAGGGCATCCAAGTTCCCTTCGACGAGAAGACCATTGAGCGCTTCCTGGACACCAGATATGACCCATTTGACGGCTGTGACTTCAGCTAGCTCTTTTACAGGATGCAACCCGATGCCCTGACAAAGATGTACAGGGACGAGGTACCCCAGCTGGCCACCACCATCTGCAGGGCCATTACAGGCCTCAACACTGCTTGGAAGCCCAAATCAAGGCTTGATTACATACCAGAGAAGCTGCGGAAGCATGACCTGGTTGGAGATGCAGCTTTCTAGCATCAGTTCATTAACCACACAGTCATCCCTTCTACTAATATGACTGATGTGAATGTGGAGAGGGCCACCCTGCTTTACATACTCCGAGGTGAAGGTAACCTCTACATTTCTAACCTTCTTTCTAACCGCATTCTTGATATGATCCAGGACGCCAATAGCAAGTCTTGGTTGGCCCATTCGTCCTTGATTCTACACCTGTGTCGCCATGTGGGTGTAGAAATCTTGGATGACGAGCCTATGGATATGCAGATTGCATCATTGATGGACCACAAGACTTATCTAGACGCTGTGAAGAGCGCTGCTGAGGAGCAGATCATCAGAGCCTCAAAGCTCACTCCAGAGGACCTCGCAACCCGCAGTCCTAGAGATGCACCACCACCAGATGAGCCCCAGCCGGCAGAGCCAGCACCACCACCAGATGAGCCCCAGCCGGCAGAGCCAGCACCACCAGCTCCTTCTTCCACCACTCCTGGACATGAGCCACTCTACACAGACTCTCCTAGCTATTTGGCCTTCCAGGAGTTTGTCAGGACCCAGCTTACACAGCAGACCCACATGCTTGAGGCATTATGCAGGCAGTGCGGCGTCTCACCCAGCGACTACCAATTTCCAGTGAAACCACCACCAGCCGCTGCAGATATTCCTCCTGGTCCCTCAGATGCCGCAGATACAGAGACAGCGATTCCTGAGCCTCCTCAGGCTACAGAGGCTGAGGCCATTGATGAGAGCGGAGAGGGAGAGGAGTGACAGGACTTAGTTTTATTTTTATTGTTTTTCTGTTTATTTTGGATCATGAATTGGATAGTTTGACATTCTGCACACTTTTATTTTTCTGCATATATATAGTTTTGTTTCTAATTCAATTTTGCGCATAAAAAGCTATTTAGATTAATGTTTTGGTTGCGATTTTCCAAATAATGCTGAATTGATGAAAATTTTTCAAAAGCGCTGTGACCTTATTTGTTGTTGCTGGGGACAACAACTTCTAAATCTGGAAATGGATGCGCATACGCATTATTTCGCAAATCACAGTCAAGAAACAAATGACATCTAACAAAGATTTTTTTCAAAAATAAAAATAAATAAACAACACATTAGATTTTTCAGAATAAAAAGTGAATGGACACAGTAATGGATAGGATTTCTCTGATGAAAGCTTGATGAAATGAGCATAGCATGAACTGCATGATACATAAATGGAATTGTGATTGTTGGTATGTGATATGCATGTTGAAGTTGAAATGATGCTTGAAATGAAGTCAGCAGAGATTGACTTGAGTCTAACACCTGTGAGGTTTGAGCCAAACAGTGGTAAATTTTCTTCCAAGAGACTCCATTTTCACAGTACTCTAGAACTTGAATTGTTTCTCTGGATGCAGGTGTGACTTCACATGATTAAGGTAGTTTCTTCTTCTAAAAACCAGGGCCAAATTAACTTACCTTCAATTATTTTTCCATTTGTACCTCTTTGAGCCTGAGCCTTTCATTTCAAATGCCCAAATTCAGAGCCATATACATTGACCAACCTCCCTGAGGCTAGAGAAGGTATAATATAAGTCCATGACAGCAAAAAAACAGGAAATTGTCCATCAAGGCATGAAGGAAAACAAGTTGAATTCAATTGGTATGGAAGAACAAGAATAAACAAGCACAGTCCAGTTGAAAAACAATAAGCCTATCAGCTGGAAATCTGAGAAGCTGCATTAGTTACTTAATTTGTTATGTTATGTCATGATTAATTGTTTAAAAAAAAATTCCAAAATCAAAAAGAAAGTTATTTGTTTTGTTTTATTTACCATAGAGAATAAATTGTTGAATAAAGTACCAAGTTTTGAAAATGATGATCACAAGATTGGACTTAGGGACTGGATCTAGCCTCATTAGCTACTATTCCAAAGAATTTCCTACCCTTAGCCCAGCCAAGTTACAAGCCGGAAAGACCTTTTGATCAAGTTGTGCTTGCATCTGTTGAGAATATTTTCAAGCTTATTGTAGTGCTGTGACTATGTTGAGTGAGAGATCAATCATAGCCTGATACACTTGAGTGAGTGAGTGGAATAAACACATTCTGTGAGGAATACTCAAGTTAACTCTCACAATTTGACAGAATTGAAAGTTGATGTGTTGCAAACACATGCTAGTTTTAGGGTAGTTTTAGGTTATATTTTATTAAAATACTTAGGAAAATAGTTAGAATTAGTTAAAGTTTATCATGTTATTGTTTTTAATCTTATTTCAATACCAATTAAGTAATTTCAGGCCAAAAAAAGAGGAATTCAAAGCAAAGAAAAGAGGACAATAAGAAATCAAGTCCCGCGCAGATCGCGCGGAAATCCGCGAGGATTGTGCCAAGTACAGGATTGAAGGCCATAGTCTCGAAGATCGCACGTGATCAGTGTGAGAAGCCACGCGATCAGCGTGAAGAAGCCGCAAGCACAGCGCCAACAGCACGAGAAGCCGCGTCATCAGCGCCATGAACACAAGCCAGGCCAATTGATTTGACCAAGCCACGCGGATCGCGTCCAATCCACGCGAGTAGCGCGGGAAGCCCTGCATCAAGCCTGAAGATTCGAATAACTCGCGCGGATTGCGCCAAGGCCGCGCTACCAGCGCCATAGGAGACCAGAACTAGCCAATTGCCTCGAACACTACACGCGGTTAGTGTGGAGCCCGTGCTATTAGCGCCAAACTTTCGAAAGGTCCGCGCGAATCGAGCGAGATCGAGCGCGGGTCGCGCCATGTTCATTCTGTTGCCTTATTTAAAAGATTTATTTTGAATTTTAGCAAAGGTATAGGCTTAGTTACTGTAATTAAATGATTCTATAAATATTAAGCCCCGGACTGAGTCAAGGAGGACCTTGGTAGCCATCATTAGCCAGAATACACATTCATCCATTCTTCATTCTCTAAACCCTAGGAATCAAGCACCAAGCTGAGTTTCTGCACAATAATGAATCTTACCACAGCTTTGATGTTCTTGAAGCCTATGGCTGGCTAAATCTTGTATTATGGAAAGGCCATGAACCGATGAGTAATCCTCTGTAATTTGACTGGTATTGAATGATATGTTTTAATTGTTTTATTCTATTCTGCAATTGTTTCTATTTTTATTTGAAATTGATCACTTCAACTAAGTACATAGGGTTAGGATTCGCAACGGGAACGCTGGGTTCTAATTTCTGAACCGTTTAGAATAACAGTTGTTCATCACCTAGGAATAGGGATGCGTGGCTGCAGAGCCTATGATATGTTCTTTTGAATGCTTAAATTGATAGACTTCATTAAGGAATTAGGTTTTCAATTCAGTTTAAAGGGTTAATTCACTAAGGAATTAGGGATTAGCTAGTATAGGAAAGACTTATTCTCTGAACAATTAATAACAGGAACCTCTTATGATCTATTCTCTAAATGCTTAGTTTGACAGAATCACTAAAGGTTTAGGGTTCTCGATCAACTAAAGGGTGAAATCGTTAGTTATCTAGGATTTACGAATCTAGGAGAGATTTATCGTTTGTGTGCATTAATGTTAAATAACCAGTCAAGTGAAACAGTAGGAATCTGAGGGGATTGCGCCTGACCACAATTATCTTTCCATTGGTAACTTTTCAATTTTATTTACTGCATTTACTTAATTTCTGTTCAACAACCAATCAATCAATCAACCACTTCTTTTACGTAATTTTTTGTTTTAATTTCAATCACAATTGTTGGTAATACTGTGAAATCACCCCAATCCCTGTGGAGAACGATACTCACTTACCTAACTTTATTACTTGAAAACGATCGGTGCACTTGCCGTATTTATAATTCGTCCATCAAGTTTTTGGCGCCGTTGCCGGGGATTGGCAAACGGATTTTACAGTAATTTTAAGTTTTTGTGATTGAATTTTTGTTACTAATCGCTTCTCCAAGTTTTTATGCGAGGTTCAGTTAGTTCTGATGATTTGGAATTTGATCCAGAAATAGAGAGAACAATCCAAAGGAGACTAGCTAGACAAAGAAGGAGAGAAGCTGAGAAATTTGACTTTGATTCGCTTCCAGAATTAGAGTCAGAAGAAGAGATGGCTGAAGAACAACCTAATCAGCCAAGACGGCGACCGAAAAATGAACTGATGGAGGATATTCTGGCTTCGATGTTCACACGACCTAATTCCAGTATTGTGAGGCCACCAATCCAAGCTAATCACTTTGACATAAATCCTTCATTGATAGCATTGGTGGAACGCAGTCAATTTGGAGGAGAGGATTCTGAAGACCCACATGACTTCATTGACAGATTTCTCAGAATCTGTGATACTATAAGACACCAAGCGGTCTCAGATGATGCAGTGAGATTAAGCTTGTTTCCCTTTGCTGTGAAAGGACATGCATTGAGATGGCTGAATCGTCAAACATCCAATAGCATCTCAACATGGGAAGACTTAGTCGCAAGATTCTTCGCTGAATACTTTTCCATGGACAAGTATAACCGTTTGGTGAATGAAATCACCAATTTTACGCAGAATGGAAGAGAATCTCTATGCGCAGCATGGAATAGATTTGAAGAGCTGATTAGGAGATGTCCACAGTATGATATGCCTGTAGGTAAGCAGGTACGTATATTCTTTAATGGTATGACTCCTGACACTCGTATGATTGTTAATGTTGCAGCAGGAGGGACTATAAGATCCAAGACATCAGCTCAAACATATGAGCTTATTAACTCTTTGGCTCGGAATGAGAATGAAAGCATGACACATCAGCCAAAGAGAGAACCAATTCAGCTGTCCACTAATGATGCAATGCTTGCAGAACAGAAAATTTTGGCATAACAATTGGCCAAATTGACCGAGAAGATTGATAGGTTGCAAGTTTCTGCAGCACAAATGGCAGCTAATCAACTACATATAGTCTGTGAGTATTGCCAAGGTGAGCATGAATCTAATGTTTGCCCTATTCTTGTTGGTGCTGACCCTGTGTAGGTAAATGGCATTTGGAATGATCAAAGACAGCACCAACATACCAGCAGCAGCCCTATCAAAGGAACAACAACTATCCTGCTGGAAATAACTACCAAGGCCAAAGGAGATTTCAAGGAGGTGGTTTGGATTATAAATCCAACAACTATTTACAACCCCCCTATTCCCAATAAGGAACCTTCTGAGCTGGAAAAAGTTGTGTTGCATCTGTCAAAAACTACAGCAGAGTTTATATCTGAGACAAGAGCTTACAGAACTAATCAAGATGCTTCCATTAGAAACTTGGAAAATCAAATTGGACAGCTTGCAAAACAGCTGGCTGAGAGATCACAAGGCCAATTTCCAAGTGACACAATTGTGAAACCAAGAGAACATGCCAAGGCCATCACAACTAGAAGCGGTAAGGTATTATCTACTCTGGAAAGGCCTGAAGCAAGCAAAAAGGAAGCTGAGAAAAATTCTGCAGCAGCTGAAACATCAAAAGAAAAAGCTGCAGAAAAATTTGAGGAACAAGATTCTGCACCACAACCAAAGAAGTGGGACTTTTCTCGCTTTGAAAAACCTCCATATCCGGTGCAAACAAAGCAGCAATTGCAGAAACAACAATTTGCCAGGTTCTTAGATATGTTTAAAAAATTGCATATTAATATACCATTTGCTGAGGCATTAGCTAATATGCCTAATTATGCAAAGTTCATGAAAGAAATCTTATCTAAGAAACATAAGCTGAAAGATTGTGAGACCATAGCACTCACTAAGGAGTGTAGTGCAATTATACAAAGGAAGCTTCCACCCAAATTGAAGGATCCTGGAAGTTTTAACATCCCTATAGCCATAGGTAATATAAATGTAGGGAGAGCATTATGTGATTTAGGGGCTAGTATAAATTTGATGCCATTATCTATGTGTAAGTCCCTAGGTATTTCTGAACTTAAGCCTACTAGAGTATCTTTGCAACTAGCGGATAGGTCCATAAGAACACCCTCCGGAGTGATTAAGGATGTTTTAGTTAAGGTGGATAAATTTATATTTCCTGCTAACTTCATTGTGCTAGATATGGATGGGGAAAGTGAAATTCCGCTACTTTTAGGAAGGTCTTTCCTAGCCACTGCTAGAGCCCTAATAGATGTTGAGCAAGGAAAACTTGAGCTGGGATTGAATGATGAATCAGTGGTATTTAATGTATTTGATGCTATGAAACATCCAGCTGATGAACATGATTGCTTCTGGCTAGATGTGTTGGATAATGCTATTTGTGCAGGTATTACAGCAGGTATAAAAACAATTGAAGCTGAGAATTTAGAAGAAAATATAACAGCAGCAATTTATGCAGAAAATTTGATAGCAAATGCAGACAATACAGCGGTAACAAATTCTGCAACTAGTTATGCAGAAGAGGAAACAGCAATAGCAATTACAGCAGTAGCCAATTATGCAGCTACAGGAAATTCTGCAACAGAGACAATAAATTCTGCAGCAATTGATTGTGAAGCAGACATGAAACCAGCAGAAGACAAAACAACACCTGAACCTGTTTTGGAAAAGCTGGAGCTTAAAGAAGGAGATATTCCAGCTGGTGCACCTAAGGTTGAGTTGAAGGAATTACCGGAACATTTGAAATATGTTTTCCTTGGAGAAAATGAAACTTATCCGGTCATAATCAACAAAGGGTTGGATTGGCATGAAGAGCAGAAACTTCTCAAGGTACTCAAGGAACATAAGTCAGCTATTGGTTGGTCTATTTCAGACCTCGAAGGTATAAATCCTTCCTTTTGTACTCATAAGATTTTAATGGAGAGTAATGTTAAACCTGTAAGGCAGCCACAAAGAAGGCTTAATCCCTTAAAGAAAGAAGTGGTAAGAAAAGAAGTTGTTAAGCTTTTAGATGCAGGTATGATATATCCAATTTCAGACACACCATGGGTAAGTCCAGTCCAAACCATGCCAAAGAAGGGAGGTATGACAGTCATTCAAAATGACAACAATGATTTGATCCCCTCAAGAACCATCACAGGCTGGAGAATGTGTGTTGATTACCGGCGGCTTAACGATGCAACTAGAAAAGATCACTTCCCACTTCCATTCATGGACCAAATGCTTGAATGCTTGGCTGGTCATGATTATTATTGTTTCCTTGATGGTTACTCTGGGTATAACCAAATTCCAGTAGCACCAGAAGATCAAGAAAAGACAGCTTTTACATGTCCGTTTGGGGTGTTCGCCTATAGAAGAATGCCATTTGGGTTGTGTAATGCACCTGCAACCTTCCAGAGATGCATGTTGTCAATCTTCTTTGACATGGTAGAAAGAGGGCTTGAGGTATTCATGGATGATTTTTCTGTTTTTGGCCCTTGCTTTAACTCATGTTTAACTAATTTAACCAAAGTTTTAAAAAGATGTCAAGAGACTAACTTGGTTTTAAATTGGGAAAAATGCCATTTCATGGTAAGAGAAGGCATAGTGCTAGGCCACAAAATATCTGAGATGGGAATTGAGGTAGATAGAGCTAAGCTTTTATTAATTGAAAAATTACCTCCTCCTATTAATGTGAGTGGTGTTCGCAGCTTTTTAGGACATGCAAGTTTCTACCGACGATTCATCAAGGATTTCTCTGTTACGCCTAATTTATTTCTACTTATTTACTTATTTATTTTTACGCATAAAATTTTTTCTTCCTTTTTCATTTCTTTTAATTTTCGAAAATGTAGTAATAACCCATAATTGAATTAAAGTTCATTTAATTTTTGAAAAACAAGTGATGAAACGTAGTGAGCTTTGTCTAACGTCGGTAATTATTAAACATACATACGC
>PYAF01000536.1:57954-77061 GCA_007407185.1 Glycine tomentella | reverse complement strand
ATAGATTTCATGTATCATTTTTCCATATTTTTCTTATGCTTGAGTTTTCTTGAATAAAGCCTCAAAGTTGTCATTTTCTAAAATTTGTAGGAATTTTATTCTAGAGTTTTGTATCATAAAATTTGTTGATACTTAGTCAGTTAAGTGTATTCTATAATTTCATCAAGTTTCTACAAAATTTCTAAAGTTATTTGAGCATATTTAGCCTAGGGGCATTTTGGTAACTATACCATTCAACCTAGGGGTATTTTGGTCATTTTAAAAAATGTCCAAGGGTATTTTTGACATTTTCATCTTAAGGGTTTTCTAGTAATTTTTACTTCATGGAAAGAGTGATATAGTTAGTTTTCTCTAAACATACTTCTATTCAATTTATCATCACATTTTTATAATTTTGGGGATGTTACACACACCCAAAAAGAATTGTGTTCACGAATACAATTTTACGACAAAACTAAATCAGAATAAAATTCGAATAGCACCAAAATTCTACAACTTTAGTGCCAAAGTTAAGATTTCCTAATCTACCGAAAATCTAAGGCTTTTCCAAAAAACAAAATTATTTTGGTATGGAGAGAGGATGACTGGCCTAATTGAAACTCAAATCGAAGAGAGTAACACTCTATTAAGAACTTAAATGAAAGCCTTGAATTCTGAAAATAAGCTCTTATGTCCTTAGAGTGTCTATAGTTTGCTTATCTCAAGATTGTGGCCAAAAAACTAGAAAATGGTCAAGGATGACATAGAACTAACCTTGACAAAGAGAGAGCGAGCGAGCAAGAGAGAGGGAGAAAGGAGAGAGGAGACAAAGCGAGAGAATCACAGGACAAGAACTATATAATTTTCAAATATCATTTTCCAATAATTTTTTACAAATCTTAAAGTGGCCAAAATATATTCATAATAATTTAAATATGCTTAAAAGTAAGTGTGGGAACCATGGCCCCTAGAAGTCAGCCTTCCCTCCGCCTATAAAAGATAATATTTTTAAAACAAAAATGCAAATCAATTGGAGAGCTACAAGTGTGCATTGAGGTATAAGTGAATTGATTTCTAGTTTTCAATTTGTGCAAGTAATTTAAATTTTATCAAATTTATGTAATTTTTAGATTTTTACCAAATAAAAGCAAGTTGTAATTTAATAATACCATAAATACATACATAAGTTCAATTTGACATCTAAAAATTAATATTTTATATTAATTAACAAAATTGTATTTTTCAAATGAGATTTTTTATTTTTAAATGAACAATTAATCTCATAAATGGTTTATTGATACTTTAATATTAAAAAATAAGATTGCATATGTCAAATATGATTTTATATTGTTCACAAAATAATAAAACTTCATTTTCATATATAAACTATCATTTTATTTGAGTTTAATTTTATTACTATATTTCAATCAGGGCAACTAGTTTATAGTTTTAGTAAATCTATGTGAGTTTTAGATTCTTTCCAAATAAAATTAAGTCGGTTTTTGAAGAATATTATAAGAAATAAGCAAACAAAATGTATTTTACTTCTTCAAATTATTAAACTTACTTTTAATTAACAATCATTCTCATGTATAACTTTTTAATACTTTAATACTAAATAATTAAATTATATTTGTCAAACACAAAGTATATTTTTTAGAATATAATGAGTTATTCCTTAATGAAAACTATATAATGAGTCATCATTTCATGTATTATCTATCATTCTACCTTGAGTATAACTTTACAACTTATAAAGAATTATACTATTAACTAATTTGAAATTATATTATGTGACTTCTAAAGTAATTATTGTAAAAGTCATCAAACTTATATTCATATATAACAATTGTGATTAAATGACCATATAAAATATTTACACTATTAATATATTTTAATTCAATTATTTTATTTTATTTTACAATAAACATGTAAGTCACATATATATAAATTGTATAGCTTACAAATTCTATAAGACATTACTATTTTTTAGGATGACAATTGTTGTTATAATATATAAAGTTGTGACTATAACAATTTTGTAATATGATATTTTAAATCAGTTTATCATCTACATAAAGTAAGTTATTCTTTTGATTTCTCTATTTTATTATACCACTTTATTCTTTAATTTCCTTTTTAAAAAATATGGACAGGAGAAAAATTTAATTGTCTTTTTAGTAGTTACTATGAATTTGAGTCATTATTTAACTAGTGACAAATAAATTGTCACTAATAAAAAAATATTAAAATGGTACAAGAAATTATTTACTCATCACCAACTACTACAAAACCACATTCTACGATACTCCATCAGCGATGATTTCTAAAAAGATGTCATCAATGAAAACCTGGTGGCAATTTTACAAATAAATAGATATGGATAACGTCAATTATCTAAAAGATCGTCTTCAACAAAAACACAATACCATTAGTGATTTTTAACACTCATTATTGTATAATAAAAAGGTAAAATGCAAAATTTTACAATTTTTATTGGTATCCAAACTATTTCTCCATTATATACTATATCTCTTTAGTACACACTCACTGATGATCTACTATTGTGTTATCTAAATTATTTAGTCTTTATCATGTTTCACAAATATATGTAATTAGCAAATTACATGGGATAACCACTGAACATGTTGATTAATTGGTGCAAAATTATTTTATCCTAGCTGGTGGTCTCAAATTCGAGTACTAAGTATAAAGTTATGTTAAATATTTAAAGGCAGAGATTTATCATCCACAACAATCCTACTTGAATTGAGCATAATTGTCTGTAATAAAAAATACATAAGATTTACAAACAAAAATGACACAAATTAAGAATTCAAGATTTGTTCCCAATACCATGCAAGTAATGTTGCACTATTTGTTAATAAGAGCTTTCAAAACAAATGAATAGTTATTTGATTCATATATGACAATAATTTATTAAATATCCTATCTTTTTGAAATCCTAAATCATTTGGTTCATATATGATAATTATTTATTATATATCATATTTCCAAACATATAATCCTTGTAAATAGATAAATATATGTTAGTCTTTTATACATGCTATATCATAATTAATATTGTAACAATTTAGAGATAAGATTACTTTTTTGACTTATTAAATTCTTTGACTACTCTTTATGTTTTTTTCTTAAATTATTTTTTCATAGAAATTATAAAAATTATTACACTTTAATATCTTAAACTCTTCTTTCCTTAAATTACAATAAATGTCAGGTATTTAATATATAATAAATTATTTTATCTAAATTGAGCTCTACCTCTCCTCCCCCATTCACGATTATAACTGACACAAAGGGTGAGAATGAGACAAATTTTGCCACTTAATATTTAATGTGTTAATTAGCTACAATTTACAATGCTTTGATTTGTTTTGTCTCTTAATGGTGCAAGATCTCACAAAATGTACACATTTTTTGGTATTAACCCTTCGATTTAATAGGGGAAAGAGACTCTGATTAATTGGAAGTTCAACCAAAAGGTAAATAACGTATGACCAATGATATTTTCCACCAAATGTTATTATTTCAATCATTTTTATGACAATAATAGTTACATGTTGGCAATGCAACAATCACTTTGCAAGGTTTGAATTATTTTCTATCCCACTCCTTATTGCTTTCTAACTAAACTATTTTGAGGATAAGACACAATTTAATGTTGTGATTTCACCCACCTAAGTATTGGTTGTAACACCCTCATATGTATTATGTGAACACCATACATGCCAATGTAGAACATACATTTCCAAAACTAAAATATTGTAAACCTTATAATAAAATAATAAAAACATCAAATAATAGGTATTCAAGGCATCCTACAAATTAACAAAAACAATCATAGAGTACAAACTGGTAATCCTCATGTAGGAGATCACAAACTTCATCCTAAAAAAGGTCCTACTAAAGAGATTAAATGGAAAACAACGCACATGCAAAATTCTTATAATTTCTATTGTCTTAGTCTACTTACTCTGAAAGTAGTAGAATAAACTAATGAGATGAAGGTCTCAGTTAGTGTCCTAAGGACACTATAATGTCATACACCCTATAACAAGCATGTACATTCATAATAATTATATATCATAATTATGGTTTTAAAACACATGAGCAGTTAGCAAGTAAATCATGCAACCCATAAAGGCATTACTCATGAATCCTAGCATGAACGTGCTTAACTAACCACGGTTGTGCTCCCCTCAAATATTTTTATATTCCAAAGCATGAGCCAAACCCAAAACAGGGATCTAGAAACCTTGCATGATTGTGCTCATTACAGAACACAAATCTAGAAATCCCGCAATACAACATGGTCATTGCATGGTGTGCTTCACTAAGTATAGTTGTGCTCACTTCGAGTATGTCTATGTTTTAAAGCATGAGACAAATCCAAAATTGGGATCTAAAAACATAAATCTACAACTTGCTCATTGTAGAATGTGAATCTAGAACAAGTTAGGCCTTCCATAGCCATCCTAACCCCAATATAGACATAGTTTGGCATATAGACAAATCTTAAAACATGTAATATCCAAAAAAAATTTACCCTAAGCCCTTACTCATAGCTAGATGGATAATAATCAACATCAAATCTTTTTCTCCGAAACCCTAACATGGCAATACTAGAAACCAACAAGAAACCTATCATAACATAATCAATCAACAATTAGGTAATTAATCCAATGCAATTTAATACCAGACATAAACAAGTAGGAACACATATAGGGAAAAGATACAAGTAGTCATATATTTATGAGGAGGCAAAATCGTTCAATGAATTGCATTTACTTGTGGATAAATAGTAGTTTGCTAAGGGAATGCCTAGGTTCTACATTTCTCTTCTCTCTCATTGTAACAATCTAAATTTCTACAACTAAATTTCCTATTTTATGTATGATTTATTTATGAATAATTGTATTAATTCATGTTGCTTGGGATGTTACTTGTATGAAAAGAATTTTATGTGGATATAGTGTTTAAAAGGGATATGAAGTGTTTGATATATATATATATATATATATATATATATATTGCTTTATTTAATAACTTAAGTGAAGTAGTTGACTATAATTAATTTAAGATTGAACCATATCTAAAGTTTATGAGGGGTCTCTGGATCTCGTGGGTGTTTTTGTAGAACTTTTTAAGCACTCCTGCTAATGATTTTTAATGGATTTTCCTTTTACTTTCCCCAAATCTGCTAGTTTCTGTTTTTGATTTTTAATAACTTTTGTGGGCCTTATTTGGAGACACCATTTGGTACGTTTCTTACCCCAACCGTGGGGAGTAACAAACAAGGTTTTTCTGAGCAAGATAATGAAGTAAAGTATTTTTAGTGATCCAAAATGTTGAATCTAGACCAATGGACAATGGAGACATTTTAAACGAAAAAATAGTTTTACCGAGAGTTGGATTGGTGGGGATCCAACAAGCCAACCTAAGGACACTTTGAGTGACATTGGATGTTCCATGACTAGGTCTAAAACTAGGAGGATGAAGCAAGCTTTGCAAGACCTTATAATGGAGATCAACTATGCTCAAGGTGAATTAGAGGTTACACCTCATTGGGTCACTTTTCTATACGTGGTTGAAGATTTAAGCCTAGCTCGAATACAACAAGAAAATCCCAAACTCACAAGACAAGCATTGATGGGGTGGAGTTTCATAAGTTTTGGGGCCGAATAGTTATTTAAATCCCATTTTACTATTTTTATTGTAATTTTCGTTCTTAATTTTGGAGAAATAGATTCATACACCTTTTTGTCTTTCCTAGCTTAAATTTTAGAGTGTTTAGACTTTTAACGGATTATGATGACTAGTGTGACTTAATGAGTCATTGTGAGGGTTAGTGAAAAGTAAATGTTAATGGAAAATCAATGCCTAGTGGAAGTTCACTATTTGTACTTCAAGGGTTTCTTAGTTTAGCCTATAAGTAGGAAGCTCTTATAAACTTTTAAGGCATAATTTGAAAATCAATCAATTTGAGTGTTTTTCTATTGTGAGTTTGCCTTTTGTCCTAGGCTTAAAAAACTTTATAGTGTTGGTTCTACCGATCATGGTTAGGGTCACACTTCTCTTGATAACTTTGGTTCTACCAGCAGGTTGTGGTTGGGGTCAAATTTCTCTTTTTAACTTTCATTTGTTTTCAAGACAACCTATAATAAGATTCATATCATGGACCTTGGTTTAATTTTATATTGACCTCTGAACATATTAGATTGTCTGGTGATTTTATGGGATCTCATAAAAATTGTATTCTATTCTCCCTTATTGAAATAGTGAAAAACATACTTTTTATAATGGATAAAGTTAATTATTTTAAAATATTTGTGGTAAGTTTTGAGCCTCAGGAAAATTATATATGGTAGATAACACAATAATGGAGTTGTGTGCAAACAATTTTGAAAAACTAAATTATTTAGTATTTATGAGAATTTCAGAGCAATGTTTGTTCTGTACAGGTACAGAAAAAGTTCATACTTAAAACTTGTTATTTAACCGTGCATTGCCATAGGTAACACTTGTCTTTATGTTTTTTTTTTATATAACTTATCATTTTCTTAAAATAAATAATAAAACATATAAGACAAAATCAAATATTTTGACCATAATCAAATAATAGGAGAAATATATTTAGATTTTATTTTTTAAAAAATAACATGAAATTAAATTTTAAAATACAATATATATATAAGTAATTTTTTTATCGAATCTCATCAAGCAAAATATTCATTACAAATGTACATCTTTTTTTTTACCAAGGGTTCTATCTTGGTTGATTAAACCGACTCTGTGAGTTGTTATAATTCTACTGGCTTCGATTCTTATGGAAACTAATAATGAAGAAAAAAATTGCTTTGAACTCGTAAAATTACAACACATAACTAATAGGATATAAGAGCAACAAAAAATAATACTATAGGATAAGAGCTAGATAAGTTTGAATCATAATTAATGTTTGGTGCACACTAGATAATAAATCATATAATGATATTATGTAATGTATAAAATATATGCAAATGATAAAATTATTGTTTCTTAAACTTATATATAATTAGTTATTTTTACGCATGTTTCAAGCACATTTGTATATAAATTAAATTTTATATCAAACATAGTTAACATTATACAAAAAATAAATATGATTTATTAAGTAAATAATTGTTTAATTACATTGTTGATATATTAAAGTAATTATTAATAGCTATAATTATAACATATTTATACTTTCATATGAGTCATTTACAATTGAGTATCTTCGGTAATAATAAATACTCCATTCGTCTAATTATAATTGTCGTGTAAGAATAAAAATTATCTGAAAATATTTGTCATTTTAGTTTTTCAATGCAACATTAGTTATTTTTTTCCCTTATATCCCTTATATATTAATGATGAATTATAGAATCTAGAAATGAACTAATGATGATGTAAGGTTCATTTTGTAAAATGATTACTCTTTTTCATATATTTATAACTTTTCTTGGTCTCTGTAAAATAAACTAGGATGAAATTATTTTGGGACAAATGGAGTAATTATTTACTTTTATAAAAAAAAAACTATTTACTTATTACATGAAATTAATTAAATATTTCTACTGATGAATTTTTTAAGCTATTTGTCCCAAACTATTCTAAATTAGCAAAACATGTATTCTCACTCTTTTATATTTTATATGTGACAACTTTTGTATATATATTACCTCCAATTTTGATCTAGCTAGGATTGGGCTGTTAGATATGATGCATAGGCTGATGATGATCATGAAGAATCAAGTCAAGCTTTATCTTAAGTTTTGAGAGAAAAGAGGGAGAGGGTAATAAAAGAGAGAAAAGAGAAAAAAGTGAGAGAGATAGAGAGAAAAGATAGGGGTGGAACAAAAGAGAGAGAAAAAATTTGTGTCTTTTATAAAATAAAAGAAAAATATATAAAAAAGATGAAGATAAGACAAAAAAACACAAACCTAAGTACACTTGGCGTCACAAAATTAATATAGATTATTTATGTAATTATAATAATTACTACAACTAAATTTATAATTTTATATTTAAAACATTATATTTTTATTTAAAACATCATATATAAAATAATTTTACGAAAATCAAAATTTAATTTATATTTTAAAATGGTGGACTTTTGTTTAATTTAAAAAAAAAACTGGACAAATTTTAAGACAGTTAAGAGCTAGTCATTTTGCAAACAAACAACAAATTTGTTTGATTTACATAAGAGCTAATAAGATTGTATATTCGCTTGTAAGACGATTAACGACTAACCAATTTGCAAACAAACAACAAATTTGTTTGATTTATATAAGGGCTAATAAGATTGTATATTTGCTTGTAAGACGATTAAAGGCTAGTCATTGTACGAACAAACAAAATTTTCGTTTGATTTATATAGACCCAATAGTGGCTTGATAGAACAAATAATATTTGGGTTTAACAAGCTTGGGGTAGAGTTTGTCTTGTAGAGTTAGAAATGGTTGTGATAAAATACTTATAACTTTGAAAAAGTTAATTGAAACTTTGTTACTAGGAACATAATCTCAGTTGTAGAAACAAACTAATATAATTTTGTGTCTTGTTCTAGGGGTTCACATTTGATTTTTTTAAAATCTCTTTTGATTTGCAAAAAATGTTTTCATCATTTGATCGTGTTCTTGTAAAAATTTGTTATTTATCTTATGCAGTTTTTCTTCATATGAAAGTTTTGTTCTTTTAGAAAAAAGGATTTAGAAATTTATAAAATTACAATTCAACCTCCTTATTGTGATATTTTGTTTTTATAATAAACATTTTTATAAATAAAAATTTAAAGCTTAATAGTAAAAATAATATGAAAACCAAAAACAAATCTTTATTTTCTATTTTTTTCATTTATTCGTTAATAACAAAAAAATACTCATACCAAAAATCACTGGTAGCCATATTACATTAATAAATTACCCATTTAATATACGACCAACATAATAAAAATAAAAGATTTGTTAGGAAAATGTTTGTATAAGAAAAATTTAATATACATGGTAATCAAGATGTTCTAAATAAAGAAGAAATTGAGATAACCTCATCTTGACTTTGTAAACTCTTAGTAAGAACACACTGAATTTTCCAAACTTGCAAGAAATATAGGTTGAAAGTAGGATAGGAAGTGCCCGAAATCAAATTTGTAGTATCATAGAATGGTAACAAGAACTCACAAATTTGTTCTCCTCTTCTCCACTCATCTACTGAAGGACACCACTTGTAATTAGGACCTTTTGATAGAAAACTTCCAAATGCCCGTTGATATTTGAGAGCACTACAAAGCATCATATAAGTGGAATTCCATCTAGACACAATTGCGTCCCACTACCATAAGACTCAAGGTCAAGCTGTTGAATACATTCTTTAAAATTTCTAATCCTACCCTCTGATCCCTTCACATATTTCACACTCTCTAATTTTATGTAAGGCATCACTAGCCACTTATAATCATTCTTGAACAATAAGATTCAAAATATGTGCAGAACAACGAATATGAAAAAACTCTCCATCACATAATAACCAACCACTTGTTCCAAGATCATTTTTCAAAATGTTTTGCACATTATCATTGGCGGATGCAATATCTAAAGTGAGAAAAACATTTTGCTTTATTTTCAATCTTTCAAAAATTGAAAAACCCTTGAAGCTAAGTCAAATCCAGTGTGACGAGGAGACATATGACAAAAATTAAGAATTTTACTATTTAAATTCAAATCAGCATCAACAAAATGAGCAGTTAAACATATGTAACCCTCATAGGTACAAGAGGTCCATAATTCAGAAGTTAACCATATTCTAGTTGTAATACTAGTCATCATCTTTTTTAGCTTCTTCTTCTCTCTCTTGTAAATGGTTAGGACATCAGATTTTATGGTATTCCTAGAAATAAGGCGTGCATCAGGATTCAAATACTTAATCCAACTTCTAATCTTTTTATACTCAACAAACTAAAATGACAAATCATGCTCAATGATTGCAGCAGCACACATCTCAAGTGACACAATTTGGTCTAACTTTGTAAACTTAAGTTTTCCTTGTAAGTCTACCATCATTTGACCAACATCTTCAAATTTAATTCTCTTACACTTTGAAATATGACATTTTAAGTGAGATGTCCCATATGTTTTACTCCCAATTTTATACTTTGTTTTACAGGCCTTACACTCTGCTCTTTCTATCCCATCATCACCCATTCCTATCTTAGTGCAAAAGTTCCAACAATCTAAATTTGTGCTTTCTGTTTTGTCTTGGTTAGTCCATGTTCATCAGCTTGAGATATTTGAATAGGCACTTCAAAATTTTCAACATATTGCTCATTCACAGTCTCAAAATCCATATTAAAATTTGGAACAACTATTTAATCACTCAAAGAAAAGCACTGTAGAAATTTAATTTAAAACAACAAAAAGAATAAATAACAGTCACTAAATAGTTCATTAAAAGGTCAAAGAATGACCATTAAAAGATGCAGGAAACAACATTATCAATTGTAGTTGCTATTATTTGAGCAATCCTACAACATTAAATTAATGTTGGGAAATTAATTAATTTTTTGTATTTCAGAAGTTTAGTACATAAATGGAAAGGCATTTCATTCATCGCAAAATGAGAATGGAGCCAATAACAGTCATTTTCCAACAACAACCTACAAGTAAACATTAGTATTCCTCTGCAATTCCATTTTTCACAAAGTTGAAGAAAGTTCAGCTTACCACAAGTAGTAATGATAGCCATTAAATATAAATAACTTTCATTGTTTTCAATTTTAAAAAGCTCTTTGTATTTGATCCACTAATGTGTTTAATGCGCATGCTCACGAAAATTTCATACTCTGTTTATCATAGTGAATGATGAAATAAACCTCAGATTTTGAAGGAACATCATGTTACAGATTTTGAAGAAACAACAAGTTACATTGCTAATAGCTTTGCTGCAGGGTACCAATCAATCATCTACTATGAATCTTGTAACTATTTCTCTACTATTACATAAATGCTTTTATAATTTCAACCAGAAGAAGAAAGACCATAGCTTTTCCATAGATTATATATAAAAAAAAATATTCTCAAAATACATCAGTTAGCTGACAACATTAAAGCAGCAAATTTTCCCTAAATAACATTATAACCCTAAACATATAACCTAGGACGATACACATAGGAGTAATTCAAAATGGAAAAGATAAACAAAAAGTGTAAAGGTGCATTCTTCTATTCAGCATTCAAAATTTGATATGGACAGCGACTATCTCACCTCGGTTCCGAGACCTTTTCAGCTGGATTCTCACCTCCCTTCACAAAACTCTGCAGAAAGAAGGTTAGCATCAGAAAACAAGGTTCTAAAATATGGTCGCAACCACGATTCTAGCTACAACATCAAGGTTTCTAGAATCTCTGAAACCACAATTATGCAACATTTGTCTATAAGTTCCAGCAACATCAAGGATCATGACGAAACCATGACAATGAAAATGGAATCAACACATAGAGGAATAACAACAACAATTGAAACATAAGCAAGGAGGCAAATTACCAGAACTAAAAACTCGATCCTAAGAAAAAGCCTGAGAAAAAGTTCCAGCACTCTATGGCTATCACCAACGTACGAAGTCACAATCCTCACATAGAGACTCTGATAAAGGGAAACAAAACCCAAAATATTAATATCAAAATTAACAAAGGAAAAAAATGAAGAAAAATGAGAAAAATGGCAACCTTAGCAGACAGTGAGAAAGGGTCAAAGGGAGAAGGCACGACAGAGGGAGCTTCGACGGGCGATGGCGAGTCGGCGATGCTTGGTGGTGCTAGAAAGAGCTTTGATAGTGAGAGAGGTAGAGAGCGAGGTGAAAGAAATTGATTGGCTGAGTTAGAGTGAGGGCTGTGAGGCACGGGGCTGATTGGTTAGATGAAAAGAAAATACCTAGCAGCGGCCTGCCGGGTTGGCCCGCCTTTAGCCCGACCCATTTCCTTCAGTGGGTTCACACTTTCAACTCGTCCACCTTTTATGGTGGGTTAAATGGGTTGACCCGCCCGACCAGACCCATTTTGCCATCCCTAGAAATGTCAAACTGATGGCCCAACATGAAGCTAAACCAATTCCATATCTCCATGGCTCTAGAACAATCAAAGAACAAATGTTGTGTAGACTCATTTTTTAGTTGGGTGAGTTAATATTATTCCACTTTTACAAATGTAGTCACTATTCAGGATTTTTTAGACAAAACACAATCATGTTTTTTTTAGTTACCTTTTACTAGGGACACAATAGTAATATAATTTAGGATTTAATTTAAAAAAAAAAATCTCTCCTCTCTCCTTTTGCACTATTTTCTATTCCCCGACTCTCTGTTTTGCTTCTCTTCATCCTCACTGCAAACTTTCTATAACCACATTTGCTAGTGATCCCACCCAATTTTGCTAATATGGACACGATATTTTCTAGTGATGGTGCAGGGAAGTTGGATTATGTTTCTGCTTCTAAGATGTTGGATTATATGTTTGCTCTGAAAGTATAGTGGTAGAGGCTATTTTTTTCAGTTAGGGGTTGGTGGACTACATGAAAGAGATGGAAGGCTGAGTGAAGTGGAAGGAAAATAAGAAGATTGTGATCGATGGAGATGTAGTCACTATTCCTTCTCATAGTAGAGGAGTAGAAGTTGTTGGTTTGGGTGTGGAAGGTTAGGTAGCTAGGGGTTGGCAGGAAGGAAAGATGGAAAAGATGGGAAGGAAAGTGAAGAGGAAGTAAAAGATGAAGACTTTGATGGGAATGCTTTGACTATTAATTTTGAGAGCAAAGTAGCAGAAGCTGTTGTCTTAAGTGTGGGTTGTTCGGTATGTTGGCGGGGTAGACAAAACAATAAGAAGATCACTATTGACTACTTAATTTTACCCAACAAATCCCTACCTAACCATCAGACTCAACATAGCAGCATTTGATACTCTACTCTAAAAAGAAATAAGTCAAAACATTCCCATCGAGTCTTTATCTTTTCCTTCTTCTTCATTTTCCTTCCCATCTCTTCCATCTTTCCTACCAACCCCTAACTACTAAACCATGCAAACCCAAACAAACAACTTCTGCTACTCTACTATTAGAAACAATAATGACAACATCCCCATCACAATCTTCCTATTTTCATTCCCCTTCACTCTTCCTTCCATCTCTCCTGTGTTGTTCACCAACCCCTATCCAATTATCCTCACTCAAAACAACAGCCTCTACCACTGTCCAACACCTCAATAGGCTAAACACAGTCCAACACCTTGATACAATCACTTGAATACACCGTGCCAATATAAGCAAAATTGAAAGGGTCGTCGGCAAATGTGGTAGTGCTTCTTGGTGGTGAGGTATGAATAGAAGAAGAAAAGATCGAGAACTAGTGAGAAAGGAGAGAAAGATAATTTTTTATTTTTTAAAAAAAAGTTATATTCTATAGTACTATTATATTCATAGTAATTACTAAGAATTAACTAAAACAAAAACATCGTTGTCTTTTTTGTCTTGATATTTTTAGTGTATGTATTCAATGTATTCCAATTAAAAAATAATGGAAGTTTGTTAGCAAACACTATATATATATAGAGAGAGAGAGATCAGAGAGAGAGAGGTTGCTCCAACCTCTACCTAAGCCCTAAGTCCATCACCTTCTCTAACTACCATCCATTGGAGAATGGCGCTCCACTTCTGGGGAATGTGACAATGGGTGGCGCTTCTTTAACAAGTGTGAGAAATCGATTGTCACGACCTTGGTAAGAGTTAGGACGATTACATTTTGGCATGGTCAAAAAATTCCAACGGGTGGGATCTTTTATTGATCTACATGGGATCAATATTCTTTTTATAAAATATATCATAATGGACTTCCCTAGCAGGTTACCTAAACAAATCCTTGCCACTTAATCTAAAATCAATAAATCTCAATGGTTCTTATCAGTTTTCCAAGGTGGGAGACATCATCTCTAGGTCTCTCACGATAGCTTGAATCCCAAAAAAGCAATTATTTTAATTAATATCCCGCATTACTCATGCGAAAAATTCTTTTACATATATATATATATATACTCCTCAACATGCAGAGTGTATCACAAAAATTAATCACACCAAAAATCAACAAAAAACATTTCTTTTAAAGTAAAGGCAGTTGTTGGACACACTCTGAATTCACTGTTTTGGAGTTTTTAAAATTTTAAACCTACATTTTTTATTAAAATTTACACAGAGAATGCTCAAGATGTCAGATATCACATAAACTTTTTCCAAAGTTAATAAATTAAAAAAGGAAACCTTGTTTTTATTTCAAAGTCTTTGCTGTCCAAAAAACAGAGTTTCCACAAGATAAAACTAACGAATACAAAATAACATTTAAAAACTCTGGGAAAATTACAAGGCACTCAAAAAGATCAAATATGCATCATATATATTTTTTAATTCCTAATTCTTTAGAAAATAATGTTTCCATTTTTTTTCTCCACTGGACAGAATTAATGCGGTTTTTCAGAAAATAAATTTTTAAAAATATTTCCCAAGCTGGTTAGGGTTAACTGAAAATCATGTTTATTCCCCTTTGATTTATCAAACAATTTTATGGTTCCAGTTTTCAAAATTCGTGCTGCACAATTTTTATAGAATAAAAAAACACACTTGATAGATTCGACAATTCCATTAAAAGAATAAAGTGCTCAAAACAATTATTAAAAATTCCCAGTGACTGGGAAGACCTCGAAATACTAGGGAGTGGACTTACAAACCAGAAACTGTGTACAATAATATTTATAAAATTACAAACCATGTGCAGCCCCAATATAATAAATAGGTATTTTTCAAGATTTATAGCATTTTCAAGATACCCATGATCCAAACAAGTCTCCAACATCGCTAGAATAAAAAATAAAACACCATGGCAAAGATAAAAAGAGGAAAACCCCTCCATACCTAGGAGCTTCAAGTTCAAAAATGAAGTTCAAACTGAGAAAGAGCACTTGGATGGTCACAAACAAAACCTAGGAGCCATCGTTATAAAACAAATTAAAAAAGTGAGTTTCTTGAGCTTTGAAGATGAAGAGCAAAGGAAGATTGGGATAATGAATTTACTTACCCAAAGTTAAGCAAGAATTGGCATCCAAGTTTCAAATCTCTAATACCCAACATCTCCAACACACCAAGGCAAGAAAAAAATTCACTTTCCCTCTCTTCCTCAAAACCAGTGGCAGTAAGGGGCAAGAAGCTAGCCTCTAAATGTTGGGTTTATAATGGTGGCTAAAACCCTAATTGTGTATGATTAATGGGCCTTTGGGCCGAAACCCTAATAATCGGGAACCAAAATTACAAACATAGCAGTGGAATTATATCACAGATAATCAATACACAAATAATTTTTATAATAATACTGAATACAAAAAATAAATATGATATCAGAGAAGAGTTTAGAAAGAGCCTAGGTTGAAGCGCGCTATGCACTATCCTTAGAGAGAAAAGTGTCCTCACTGCACTGGTAACATAAATTAATATGGATACGCTCCTCTCCCAATATACGATAACCTGTTAATCCAATCGAGTGCAGCCAAAGGATCCCGAACCAAAGAACGCCACACTCCTAACATATAGTTGTATTAATATAATATCATTTTTTATAAATAAAAAAAGATAAATAGGAAAATGGTATTTCACTGTAGGTGTGTGCCTCTGCATTTTTTCCCTTATTTTTCCGTAAGAGAAAGCTATATATTAGCAAAAACAATAACCACCAAATGTGCGGCCCGACCATCACAACTAACAGACATAACAATAAATCTTAAAGGCCTCCAACTAATAAAAAGACTAAAGACAGTGAAACACAATTTCTAAAAGATGGGAATAAATCAATAGGAAATAGTTTTTATCTTTAAAACAACTGATTGAGAAAAAAAATATATTTACTTCAAAATTTAAATTATAGGAAAATATTTTCCAACAATCCTCACTAATTTAAAATATAAAGTAATAAAATAATGGAATAAAAACATTTTTCATGGAGCATACTATATTGCGTTTTCAGTACAAGGTACTTCCGGGTTTGAGCCTTATAGTTAGTGCATATGAACTTCCACATGAGGAAAATTCAGTGACTTGATTGTCTTGAACTACATCACCTTTAACCAGGCTTTAGAACACAACACAATACAATGTAGGTGTTCATTTGAGTTCTAATAAGTGGTTGCGCATTACTCGACCATGTGCAAGTATCTTGTTTCACGAGTATCACTTAGAGAGATTAGCTCATATCTCACAGTGACAGTCCCACCACCACACTTACTAGGTGAACCTCAGAGAAATCTGTGACTACCATCCCTACAATCAACTGCCGTTGGGTTCATTAAGAGATATTTAAAAATGATTTATTCATTAAATTAAATATGTATACCTCAACCTTACAATTGTCACAGTTTATAGTACACCCCGCCATAGGAATGAGAATTAGAACAGCTCCGCAAAAATAATAACTTTGGTATACTTTATTCAACAATAAACTTCGTTGTTACCCGTTGAACTCCATTTATGGGATCATCAATCACATAGAGACGGGTGTCTATTATTGTGACTAATGGATGGACTTTATTCTCATTCCCCTTGATGACTTAAATATGTATTGACATGATAATACTTTTGTAAGTAGAGAATTCACAAGATTTTATCAAATTTGCCACATACTGAGCCACCCACAAGGAGTCGGCCTGAGTGCAATAGAAACACGAATGTGATTTTCCTGTTCAATAGATATGACAATACCAAGAATCTCCTTTGAACCAAATAAAATTTCAAACCAATAATATAGAAATCTCAATATGAAGACATATTTTATCATGCTTTGAACCTGTGAAGCCATTAAGTCAAACATTCATTAATATATAAGCAATAATTTAAGGAAATTTTGTGCATATATGCATAGCTTGACCTTGTGCATGTGCCATTGAAAATATTATAACTACCATGATACATTGATATGGAACAACATAAGTTGCTTATTTAGGAATTAATTCCAATAGGTTGCATATGAATAATTCAATATGTCATGCTGCAACATAAAACAACCAATACAATCATGCTATTAACATGGATAAATAATCTAAAGAACGAATATCTAGGAGCAGAAGCTGATACTCATTGATAAGTACATAAGAACTATAATAATATGTTCAAAAAGCATCATAAAATTTATACATCAATAAAGTCGTCACTTTCAATTCTATACTCGATTTAACTTTATGAACATAGCATAATTTATGAATTGGTGAGCACATCCAAGTGCAAGTTCACATGATTGAAATTTATAATTCAAGTTTTAGAAATAAAGATTATCATTGAACATATTATTAAATTAAAAATGCCAAATCGATTGAAAAAACAAAAAAAGAAATAAACGTTACTCGTGTCACCAGGTTTGATAATAAGAATTGTCTTGGTCAAACCAAATGGAGAATCCCTCATTTTACAATCTTGATATCATCATAACATGCATTAAACTGAAGACCAGTCATGGGCGATCCTTGCCTCCATTTCCTGATCATTAATCAATCAATCAAAATAGTCAAAGATTTTAAGGTATTTAGATACACTTCAATTCATCAACACACGACCAAGATGAACTCATCTTTCTCCAATTCTCGTTGGTGCCACTATTGGTTTCAGGTTCTTACACTATCTTCGTGGCTAAACTTGTAATGTTATTTGTGCCCTTGTGATTTTGATGATGTGAGTTTTCGTGGTTTGAATTTTTGTGGTTTTAATCATGTATATATTAGCTATATGTATATAGCTTCCACTTTTTCAATTTTGGTAGCAACTCAGAACACGCTAGTATTCAATGTTTCTGGTTTCTATGTTGAGACTTTGTGAGGGACTGGTAAGGTTTATGGGAATAGGTACCCAAAGATTGGTGATGGGATGCTGATAGGTGCTTGAACATGTATCTTGGGGAATATTAAAATTGGTGATAGGGCTAAGATTGGTGCTGGTTATGTGGTTACTAAGGATGTTCCTCCAATTGCTATAAATTTTGTATGTTGCATAGCTAGCTAGTGACTCAATGGTTTTAAAATAAGATCACAACAACATTAATGCTTGTGGGAAAACTTTACCTAAAAAATGACTACGAAAATAATGCTTGCATGCTTATCCTGAATCTGTTCAACACCACAACCATCCCAAATTGAAAGTCTCTCTTTTAATAAAAATACCGTCAAAGTAAAATCCCATTTTGATGTCATCCTTCCATGCTAACTTTCTAATGTTTCTACTAACCAATAACAAAATTAGAGACCAAACTTCCAAGTTTGGTTGTTTATTATCTATAACTAAAAGGGAAAATTTTAATTAAGAAGATTTTAGCATAGAAAAAGATATATAATCAGATTTTTGAGAGCCAAGAGGGAAGGCAAGATGCTTTTCTACATGGTAATTATAACTACTGAATATAGATTCTTCAATTAGTTTCGTTGTTTATTGAATAATGATCACTTGCAGGTTAATCACAATATCAAGAGTTCAAATAATGATATATCATTGTTTTTGTGACATTATTCGGAGCTTGGATTTCAAATATCAGAAAGGAACAACAGTGACTTTGAACCAATAGGATAGTGCATGTGCTAGGATGTTAGCACTCTTTGTGTCATTTAGAGGAGTGCTAACAAATATACTCAATTCTTTTTTATGCATATACACTGATTCTAATATGCTACCTATTATTAATTAAAAGCTAATTAATTCATGCATGTAGAAGGCTGGAGGCAATGAATGAATGTAAGGTGTAACACCTCTCTTTACTCACTCGTACTTGATTGTTTTTATATGAAAATTTGTGTTCTTTTTGTATTATAACGTTTTTAGTTATAAATTTTTTTTTCGAAAATTCTTTTTCTCTTTGCTTGCAAATGATTCGTTTGTAATGTACACGGTTCTTCCTCACCATGAGAATAAATAAGTACAGTCCCAAATACATGTCCAAAATAATATACAGACTGTTTCTAGATTACACGTCCATAAAATACATCAAACACAAAATACAAGTCATCAAGCTTTCTCATCAACCCTTCT
>PYAF01000536.1:34203-57854 GCA_007407185.1 Glycine tomentella | reverse complement strand
ATGTCTACGTGTTCTGCCAAAGTAGACAAAATAAAATTTGCTTAAATATCTCTTAAGCATTTATTATATATTCTTCTTGTCTCCCTTTGTTCTTATCTTATCTAGCATTTATGGGAGATTCTCCTTGTCTCCTTGACTTAGTCTATCCGTCCTATTCTCTTAATGAAGGCTTCCATATTACTTTTCTTCCTTGATCACAAGGCCAAGGCTTATTTGTATAGCAGACTTTACAAAATTTTCCTTTTTACTACATGTAATGGTATCAAGCTATTTCCTTATTGGTCCGTTTCACTTTTAATTTGTAAAATTACTAATCCATCTTACTAAATTAGTCTATTTATCCCATAATTAAGAGAAAACTCCATAGATTATATTTACACTTTTTTTTATAATTTTCTGATACCTGAGGTTGTCTAGATTGAGCTCTTTTCAGAATATCTTTCAAAATTTCTAGAAATCACAGTTTATGATTCTCTGCCTCCAACTATGTTGATATTTGGTTATTTTAAGAGTATTTTATCTCATCATTAGGTTCCCACAAATTTCTAAGGTCATCTGGTCATTATTTGACCTAAAGGGTATTTTGGTAATTTTACCCCTCACCCTAGGGGTAAAATCGTCATTTCTAAAAATGTTCAGAGAAACTCTGTATTTGTCACCCTAAGGGTATTCTGCTCATTTTTCAAACATCCTAGAGTATTTATAAAATTTCCTCCTTCAAATATCTTACTAAAATGCCTAGGGGAAATTTGGTCATTTCTAAAATGTTCAAGGGCATTTTCATCATTTTCCCCAATTCCTTTTGTACTGTCTCTAATTAACATTTTTCCTATGAATTGACTGTAATTCAAAATTTTGGGGTGTTACATAAGGTTGTAAGCACTCTGTGACATTTTATTACTTTGTACACTAATTTTGCAAATGTTAGATTTATGTAAATCTTAGGCTATAAATGATATTTATGTATTGACATTATTGATTAATATTTATTCAATAATAATTTGAATATAATATATATTGACTGGATTGATTTGATTCTGGCCTTGATTTGCTCTATTTTTAATTTGCAGGTTTGAATTTATTTAATAAATAAACAAAATATTAAAAAAAGTGCAAAAACTACATATGTTCAGCCCAAAATCGATGTTGTATTGTTGGATACAACATCGATTCTGGGAAAACTAATGTTGTATAGCATAACACAACATCAATTTTGGAAGAAAACGGATGTTTTATGTACTACACAACATCGGTTTGGGAAGAACCGATGTCGTTTATGCTATTTTTGGACTATTTGCTACTATTATACCACATCGGTTTTGGGGACCGATGTTGTATAGTTGTAAGGACCCTCAAGACTGGCGCGGTTGGCGCCATGTGTGGCGCGGTTAGCGCCAGAAGAGGAATAGGAAAACTATGTCTGAGGTCTGGCGCCGACAGTGCCATGCACTCTGGAATATGGCGCCAAGGGCGCCAGGATGACGCTGGTAGCGCCAATGTCTCGGGTTTCTGGCACTGATGGCGCGAGATTGGCGCTGAGGGCGCCAGGGTCTCTGGAAGCTGGCACTGGGAGCGCCAGGGTGGCGCTGATGACGCCACAGTTTCTGCAGCTGGCGCGGATCGCGCGGAAAGGTCGGTGCAAATTATTTTTAAAGGGGGTCGCGTTTTAGGAGGAGAGAAAAATCATTTCTTCTTCCTCCAAGCCTCCAGCAGCCATGGGAGAGTTTTCCAAGCTCCCATGACCTTGCCTGATGACCTTAAACGCTTCCTGAACACTTTAATCCTCCTAGAAACCAAGAGAGAGTGAGAATCCTTCCTCCATTTCACCAAAACCTCCATATTCTGAGGAACCTCCAGAGAGGTGGATGAAAGCTCGAGTTTGGCGAGGAACAGCGGTGGCCTAGCGGCACCAGGGCTTGGGAGAGCAGCCCAGAGGTCTTCCTCAGCAGTTCTGAGGTAAGAAACTCGAGTTTCTCCATTTGATTTGGATTTGGGGGGTTTCCTGTGAATAGTGACCCATCTGTGATAGGGCTAGAATTAGCTCTGGGTCCAGTTGGGAGAAGTGTTTAGAATGATGTGAGGAGGAAGGATTAGCTTTCAGTTTGTGTTTTGGTGACTGTTGGTTTTGGCTCTAGGAGAGGGCATGTGTGACTTGGACTGAGTCACTTGATATGAGACATGCCAAAGCCTTACAGATGGGCTTGTCGTGCCTGAGAGGGCCATGGTAACGGTGTCCTGTGATGTGAATCATTCAAGCCCTGAGAAACCCAGAGGACTTGGGTTTTTAGAGCTTTTGAGCTCACTGATGATGGCTTGGTTTGAGTCTGAAATGACTCTGAGGCCATGGATGGATCTGAGATAGACCACTGAGGGTCTATGGAAGGCTTGTAGAGGATGAACCTGATGAACCCTAGAGTAGATGACTCGGGTTGAGGGAAAGGACTGTGGTTCCTTCCCAGGGGTAGTTGAGGACTGCTTGATGAGCTTATGCATGATTATATGCTTGAATGGTCTGTGATATGTGTTTGTATGCCTTGGTAGGGGTTGACACAGTGGGTGTCAGAGAAGCAGACCATCAGTGGAGGTTAGAGCTGTAAGGCACGACTAGCCAGGTAAGCTCATTGTTCTGGGGTTTTCCCCTTACTCTGGTTTGCCACCCGAATGGGTGATGTATGATATATATACGTATATATTGTGCATGTGTTCTGAGCCTGAGAGGCTGATGAACGGTGCTTTGAGGGAATCTCAGACCGTTCTGGATATTTGGAATATGTGATGGCCTAGTGTGTGCTGGGCTGTAATGATGAACCCTAGGATAGACACTGATACAGTGTGAGGGTAATGAGACACCTGATATGGTAGGTGTGAGGCCGTGGGCCTCTGAGGGAATACAGATCCGGAGATGGTCTGTGATGGAACCTAGAGGATGCTGGATGGGTATCAGGCTAGTTGAGGTTCCCTAGCCAGATGTAGAGTTTGAGGACTCCCTGGAATAGCTGAGATTCCTTGGGAGGTGCCACTGCTCTCCACCAAAGTCCTAAGGATGGATTGCCCTGTATGGAGGTTCCTCCTTAGGCAGTGATGTTGGAAGTCCTGAGTGGTTACCTCAGGCAAGTGATTGTGATGTCCTGGACGGCTATTCCCAGGCATGTGTTATGAAAGTCCTGGACGGCTATTCCCAGGCAAGTGATTATGGAAGTCTTGGAGGGCTATTCCCAGGCTAGTGTTTGTTTTCTTAGAGTCCTGAGTTAAGGGATCTCCTCAGGCAATGTTTGTATGGTCAGAGTCCTGAGTTGAGGGATCTCCTCAGGCAATGTTTACATGATATAGAGGCGGTGCCTCTCTTGTGTTGAGAAGTGTCCAAGGGATGACAATTATGATAGGTACCTCTGTGAGACAGGCTATGAGCCAATATGAGTTACTGGTGCCATGGTAATGGCTTTGATCTCTGTGAGATGGCAGAGGGAGCCAGGATGAGGTGGAATACCTCTGATGCTGAGAGCATCCAGTTATGGATGGCTGTAAGAGCCAGGATGAGGTGGAATACCTCTGATGCTGAGAGCATCCTGTGATGGACCCAGATGGCTGGGATGTGTGAAAGCTAGGATGATGTCCTAGGCTTTGTATGTGTGAGCGAGGATGATATTCTTGGCTCTGTTTTTTTATGTTTTGCTTGTGCTTGGAGGTGAACCAGGGTTAGGGAGGATTTCCCAGAACCCTGAGTTTACTGAGACGTTTGTCTCACCCTGTGTGGGGTTTGTGGTTTTCAGGTGCTTCTTGAGGAGAGGAGCGACCTCAGGGCAGGAGGCCCTAGTGGACCAAATAGGCTAGATGGGAGGCTGCAGTAGAAAACCAGAGCAGAGCTTCAAGAGTTGAAGCTGGTCTTAGATCTCTGTATAGTTGTAGGGTGTGTGTACACCCATTCGTACTGTACATATTTGTTGTATGACCCAGCTGTGGTCTTGTTTTTGAACATGTATATGTACAGATGTTGATGTTGTATGGAAGTATGTTTCCTCCTGATTATCTCTGTTTAGTTTTATGTATCTGCCTATATAGTTGTTTATGTTTTATCAGGATCAGCAGGGGCTTGTTTTATGTTCTTTGTTATGTGGTTTCATATTCCATGCATAATGTAATCAAGAAAAACGATTCTATCGCTTCCGCACCGCGTATGGCTAACGCTGATAGTGCGCTTATGATATTATTAATGATAACATGTCCGGGGTGTTACAATAGTGGATTTCAGTTGAATGTCTAAAATAATGATGTTTAGTCATTAGCAAAAAGAGATTTATACTTCATACCAAAGACATTGCAATCTAATTCTTTTTCTCATTTTTTGTATTATTTGTGTCACGATAATTGAATGCATCTAAATATTTAAGTTCTATTAATATTTTGTTACTTATGAATTTAAATAGTCTTATTACAATTCTTATTCTTAATAATAATAATAATGATAATTTTATTATTATTATCATTATCATCAATTCTATATAATCATAGATTCCTTCCTTCAATGGAACTAATCATCACCCAGTCATATGCTCAATCAAATTCCAGTACTCATTGCCCGAGAATCACATTTCTCTCTGCCACCTATTAAGATGAACAATCATAAAATCTCAAACACAATTATCCAATAATCAAAGTGAGGTGCAAAGGTCGCCCTTTTAAGGTAGAACACTAAATCACAAGTCCAAACAAGTGAAATATCTCTCACAAAGTAATTATATTAATTGTTTTTAAAAAAGTAATTATATTAATTAATTTTCCACATTATTCATGCTGAAAATTCTTTAAAAACATCATCTAACATGTCACGTGAACTCAAACTCGTGAAAATTTACAGAGATATATACTCCTCAACATACATATTGTATTACAAAAATTAATCACATCAAAATTCAACAAAAAAACATTTATTTTAAATTAAACACAGTTGTTGGACACTCTCTGAATACCCACTGCTTTGGAATTTTTAAAATTTTAAACCTATTTTTTCATAAAATTTTACAGAGAGCGTGTTCAACATGTTAGATATCACATATAGTTTTTCCAAAGTTAATAAATTAGAAAAGAACACCTTCACTACTACAAACAGCGCTTTCTACGTCGGTTATTAGACCCATTCTACGTCAGTTCGGGAACCATCATTGTATCCAACGTCGTTGAAAGGTAAGACATTCTACGACGGTTATTGAACCGTTTTAGAATGTCACATTCTAAGACGGTTGTTAGCCAAGAACCGTCTTAGAATTCGTCTTTGAATATTTTTTATTTTATTTTTTTACATCATTTTAAGACGGTTATTAGAAACAACCGTCTTAGAATGTCTTTTTTAAATAAAAAAATTAACGATTCTAAGACGTTTTTTTCACAAAAATCATCTTGGAATATCTTTTTAAAAAAAATTAAAAATCAGAAATTTAATATTTAAAAATGCATCAATATATAGTGGCCTAATTAATTTATTAATTCATATTGCAACTATATATAATTATAATAATAAATAATATGTATGTAGGGAGTTATAAGATAAGATCTGTAGTGTTTGAATTAAACATTTAAATCACTTTTGATCCAATCGATACATATTAACTACAAAAAACCCTACATTTATGTGAAGATACAAAAATAGTAGAAATTCGAGTTTTGTTTATGTCATAGCCATCAGCAGCTTCTATCACTCTCTAGTCTTCAGCAGCATCTTCTATTTCCTCATCCTCCGATACTCATCGAAGGTAGAGAACATTGTTACATCTAGAAATACAAAGTTAAAAACAATGAAAAAAGACTTAACTAAAGTATTTAAGGGATGACACTCTCAAAGGAGGTCAAAATGAAATAAATCCTACTTAAAAGAAATAAATTATACAAAGCCAGCTGAAAGGAAAAAATGCACATATTTGTTTTCTTGTTGTATTGGATTTTTTATCATGTTCAGAAGTAAAAAAAAAACAAAATGTTGCAGCACTATAATAAAAAAATTATATACATGACACATACAAGGATGACATATAGGACATGAGTAAGCTTTGTCAATAATATCTAGGTGGTGCAAGTAAAAAATATTTTCGACTTTTGAGCAAATATAACCCAACTTTATATCACTCTTTTCAATTTAAACAACAGGATTCAGAATTATAATGGGAATTTAAACTGTAACTTGGTTAGAAAAAGACTGAATATACTACTTTATCCAATCTGATTAAAAAGCAAAATGGACTAGATTGGATGATTCAGTTTCTTGACTAATGCTATTTAAAATATTTCTTTAACATATCCACATTAGCACAATTTGTATAATTTTTCCCTTCAACCAAATGATTTGAATGTTTTCTTTAAAGAACTAGCTACTTTAGTAAAACATATGACAACAATTGATTGTAAAAACATGAGTATACTTGTCTTAACACTACTACAATAATAGCCTTTTATGACACTGATTCCACGTCGGTTGATGAATAACCGTCTTAGAAAGAAGCGCGGTGGCATTTTTGTAAATAATTACAATTTACTTACGACGGTTTTATTAAAACCGTCTTAGAAACTACCGTTCTAAGACGGTTTTACAAAAACCGTCTTAGAATAGCTGCGATTTTCGAATATTTACTTTTCACCCACTATGGTTTTAAACATAACCGTCTTGGTTTACGCATTCACTTGTTTAGTATGAGCCTTCGTGTTGCTTCTCACTTTCAAAAAAAACTTCCTCCAAACCCTTTCTCTGACTCTCACCCCCCTTTTCTTCTGGATCGGATCCTTCATGGCAACGATGTCGCGGATGCTCCGAGACCTGCAGTTCGAGGCATGGAACAAGATCTGGGTTGATTGCTCTAGGAAGAACCTGCAGTGGGCCTCCGTCTCCTACGACATCTTCATGTGCCTCGAGTGCTCCAGGAAGAACCCGCGATGAAGCTTGTCTCTCGTAAGGGCGAAAATGACTCCGTTAACGAGGTTTATGTCTGGTTATCGTTGGCGGGGGTGCTGGTGTGTAGTTTTGTAACTGACCTCATCAGGATTCATTGGTTCCAATGGACTTTCAAGACTTGCGTTGCTTATTCAAGTGGTGTCACTGCTGCGATTTTGCTCTTTGAACTCTCTCAGGTGCATAACATCACCTTCACTCCTCCATTTTTGCAATTTCTCTTGTGCATGCACTATTAAATGCTTTAATTAGGGATTTATAGTTGTTTACAGGAGAATTTATAATTGCTCTGCTTCTTATATACTATGGTATGTGACATAAGTTTGGAAGCCAAAATGGTTTAGACACAGTCCAACGCTGTAGGTTTGGTGTTTGTCATTTCATAAGATGAAGAAAGGCATGGGGGATAGGGTGGAGACGCTTGCCAGATTAGCCCAGTGGAAAATCGACAACTTTGGACCTTGTTCCTACAAAAAATCTGACCCCTTCAAGCTCGGAATCTGGAACTGGTGCGTACTATGTGTTTGTGTTTGTGTATTTGTGTATTTGAAATGAATGATCTTCACTTTGAACCTGATCAGAGGAATAACTACCTCTACATCTTTTTCCAGAACCTTCGCAGGTTTTGAAGGATAACCCACCCTTTGCTCGATTCATTCTTCGAGTCTCTAATGCCAGCTCTTCCCGCAGCTTTCATATTTCCCCTGGTAGGTACCTACTTATACCATGCATCAACCTTCTTCTTCTTCTTCTTTCTTTTTCAATTGTCTCTTATCAAACCTTACATCTTATATTATGTTTTCTTTTTGTAGCTGATATGTTTGTTATGTTCATTTTATTTGTAAAAACATGGGAGAAAGGAATTGAGTTTTTTTATTTATGCACAGTGGTAAAGTTCTATTCCTTTAAAAAAGAATTCAAATTATGTGATTTGCCCGTGGGGTAGTGGTTTGGTCATTGGTGAAGATTGGGTATTGCATGCAATTAGGGAAATCACTTTCATTCACTGCTGTCTGCTGTGTGATTGCTATTGGGGAATGCATCCCAAAAGAGATGGGCGAGTGACAATTAGTGGTAAATGGGGATTGCTTTTACGAAACATAAATTGCTTAAGTTATTTGGCTAATTATGATTTTTCCATCGCCCATCAGGGCCAGATTAGTTTAGTAAGGAAGACTAATTATGGTTTTGCCATCAATGCCAACACCATTGACATGGGCCTTCAAAATTATGGTTATCAATTATCATTAGTTGCAGGATCTACATAATATAGTTATTCATTAATTTTACAAATTTGAGAAGTTTCAACCTAACTATGCATTTTTTTCACACATTTAACACATCTACAGAAAAATTTATGCCTTTCCTGCCCTGCTCCTTAATTCGAGTCAACCTATGTTTCCAAATTTGTTTATTTGATCAATAAGGCCTTTTTTTCATTTATATCAATTGCATAAGTTAAAAAAAGGATGTTTGCTGTTCTTATTTCAATTTGGTTTCAGTTCCATGAATTATTATGTTGTTGAAGCTAATAGTGAAATTTGACAATCCTAATAAGTACTTGTTTTGTGCAATGTTTAAAATTATCTGTTTCTTGTCTTACAACCAGAACATTGAATCAAAACAATCTCAGTGGGACTATTCCTGAATCACTTGCCAGTCTTCCAATCTTAATCAATGTGTATGTAAAATAATGGTTTCTATAACTTTGCTGTTTTTTTTAAAGTATATTTCATTAATTTAGTATCTGATTGATTATTCAAAATTCTGTTTTGCAGTCTGCTAGATTCAAATAATCTGACTACTTTAGTTTTATATTTTTTTAAATTGTAGATTGTTTACCTGTTGCTCCTTGCTGGCTGTATATTAAACAACCTTCATCAAGTACTTCAATTTTCGGAGATGACAATGATGCAGAATGGGCAGAGTACAAAATTAAAGAAACCAATATGTTTACTGTTGACAAATATCAACAAGTGAGATTTTCTTATGCTGGAACATGAACTGAAGGCAAAACCTGCCTATACCCCGTCCTGTAGAAACTTCCAATGATGCTTTTAATTTAACTAGTTATGCAGTTTCTGTTTTAAAATTTAAAATTTCACTTAATAGTTATGGATCTGTGAGTCACAACAATATGAAAATGTTAAAAATGTGTTTTGTAGTTCTTTGGGGTTTGGAGTGACTTTTCATCTAAGTAGATAACATCTGCTCATGATTTTTGATACTTTTCAGTTGGATGTTCTCAAGTGCCCTGAATGTAGACAACCACTACCTGAAAGCTATGCTCCTCCTGCATATGAACCTTGGATGACTGGGATCTTTGGATGTGTTGTAGACAAAGAAAGCTGTAAGTTAATGTATGACCAAGCTCTTAAAATTTTACTAGAATTGGGATGGTAGCTATGATATATTGTCTAGATTAGTCAGCTGAGAATTGGATGGTAGCTCATGATTTTTGCAGTTATTTATTATATAACTTATTCTCAAGCGATGCAACATTATATAGTATATATGGAACAAGGCAACAAGCATTAAGCATATATGATTATTCTTGCAATCGTGCATGCTTGATTTGCTTCAATAACTAATACACTTTAAAATTGTGCCTTTAATATTTTATTAGGATCATTACACGTACGTGCTTGCACCCACGCCAAGTTTATAATGTAATAATAATATATATATATATATATATGTATGTATATGTTTAATGTTTATGTACCGAAATAAAACATTTTTAAAGAACTTAATTACTATACAGAAATGGACCCATAAAGGTTTACTTTAAAGAAATTGATTTTTATTAAGTAAATAAATATTTTTTTTTTACTTTTAGAAATTAAATACGATATTAGAGAGCTTACAACTTGCATGCAATTAAATTATTATGTAATTAATTTTTTATTTCTTAACATTATTTTTTTAATTATAAAAATTAATAGTAATTTTTTTAAGAAATCTTATCTCAAAATATTTTACCACATTTAGTTATATAATCAATTTTTATCTCTTAACTTTTTAAATTATAAAATTAATGGTAATGTTATCTTTTTTAAGAAATTTGGATCTAAATATTATATTTAATTAAATTTTACTTATTATATAATTAATATCTAATTGTTAAACTTTATTTTCTTGCAAGTTAAGGAGTTTTTATTTTTTAAATCTTATATAAATAACACCTGATAAAAAAATCTCATGTAAATAAGTATATTAATTGAAGGTTGTTATAATTTTTAAACTATAAAAATACTCAATAATATTTATTGTAGTCACAAGTTGGGACAATGATAAGATTGGCAAAGATTGAAAGGTACTGAATCACATAAAAGAAATATTTTTTAATTTTTCATATTTTATGTTTAATATTTTAGTAACAAGATAACACTTTGTAATATTCACTTTGTAATTTTATTTTCTTATTGTTAGTATAAGTTCTCAATATTTTATATTGACAGTTTAATTTCTATTATAACATTAAGCCATTAGCATATGAAATACTTGTTTATAGTTATTGTTGAATGAATTTAGTATGAAAGTTCATATATTTGTTGGAAAATCCTGTTATTTGTTTCCACAAATTCTAAGAGACAAGGCAGTGACAAGGCTTCATGAATTTGAGAATGTACTTGAGCTTCACATTTGAGGTACTTAAGCTTTATTCGCATCACAAGGACAGAAGTAAGTCCTTATAACTATTGAAACATGATTTTGTATTGTATGCACATGTTTTATATATTGGTGTGTGTCCTGTGTCCATAATGCAACTAAGCTTAAACTACCTTGAATTAGGTGGAAACCTGGAGGGAGGAGTTAACCGAGAAGGCATAGCATATTATAACAATCTCAAATGAATTGATATAAAATGGTCAGCAGAAGTCAATTTTCTCACTATAGAAGGCATGATACTCCAAATCAAACTAAATTAGAAGGCAATATATATCTTGTTTTGTAGACTTTTTTTTAATCATTGTAATTAGCATCACAAAATGTTATAGATGTTATATTTTATCCTATGTATATTGTTGTTAGTAAAATTTTGAAATTAATCTTGTTAATAAAATGATATTTATTTTTATATACTTCGTATGGTCCATTAGGATTGATCATATCACCGCGGTTATTATTATGTATGCGTAAAAAAATTTTGGAAAAAAATAAATATTAAAAAAACAAGAAACTACGTCGGCTATCAATAAAGAACCGTCTTAGAAAATGACATTCTAAGACGGTTGTAGTATAACAACCGTCTTAGAAAGCCATTTTCTAAGACGGTTGTTACACTACAACTGTCTTAGAATGCCCCTTTCTAAGACGGTTGTTACGTAAAAACCGTCTTAGAATGCGACTTTCTAAGACGGTTGTCAACCGACTTTAAAAATTTTACTTATTAACGACACCTATAACAACGACGATTGTTCAACCGACGTAGAAAGGGGTAAAGAACCGATGTAAAAAGCTTATTTTGTAGTAGTGTAAGTAATGGTGTGCTTTAACCTTTTAGCACCTAAAAGACAGAAAGGCTTCAAGCATCTTAAGCAGTGATACAACGACATTGATTCTTACGGTCATTTCTATTTGAACAAGAAAAATATGACAACAATCATAAACATACAACAAGGAGTACGGTTGGGTTCAGTTTAAAAAATGGAATATGAAAACAGATTCGAACTATAGAGTTCTAGGGGGTTTTGTCATTGATGATTTAATTGGTTTTCACAGTTTTTCCTTTCCGACGATTTAAAAGCTTGATTGGATTTTAAACCTCATGTACCTTATCACAAAAACCGCTGTTAACAAATAGAATAGTTGATATGGAATTTACCTGATTAAAATCTCTCCCAAATTTCCAGTAAACTGTCCCTCAATGTACTCCTCAGTGTTGGCCAGCTACAGAGATAATAAAAAATTAATATTAGTAGCGACTAAGCCAAGAGCCCGCAGACACCTAAAAATTAATTTAGATATATATACCTGCAAGTTCATATAGGAATCAATGGAAACGAGATAGCCTGAAAAATAAAACAAAATAATATTGAAATGAAAGTGTTAACAGTGAAATGACAGTAGAACAATTGATCCATAACAAAGTAGCATACTCATACTCTTGTACTCCATTCCCCACTTCAGTTTCACAATTACAGGCTTCCCAGTCAAATTGTTCAAGAAAGGCTTGGGGTGACCTTCTACACACTCAAAGCGAACAAGCATTGAAATCACTCAGTTATGAAGATGCAGGTTAATTGAATGAAATAAATGGAAGATGATTAAGTTAAGGGAGTGCAAGAAGAAGGTACTCACAGCCATTGTAGAATGCTATGTTATGCCTCATTTTCCATAAGCTTCCACAAGTGCAGACTGAGACACCACATTTGGTGCATAACTGTCCTTATTCATCAAGCCTAAGACCTTCTCGGCACCATTGAAGTATCCTAGCTTCCCATAAGTCGTGATAAGCATGAAGAAAGACAAATAAGATGAGATGTCCCTAAAATTATTTCCATACGTCAGAAGCCATAAGGCCTGGAAATACCACCTGGATTCCACTCACTCAAAAGTGCCACTCACCACTACTCATGGCTTCAATTATCATTTTTTTTAAAAGTATAATCTACAACTTTTCTTTTTATCAGTTGAGATGTCCCTCAAATCAAGGAAATTTGCTCTCTTATTTCTGCCTCCATAGTTTTAGACATTTTATTTATTATTCTCTTATTTATATTAACATAAATTACACAAGGAGCATAACATATAATAATTTCCACCAAGCATACTAATTTGATGGTATACACGTGTATTTGTACATTTAAAGTTCTATTATTATTTAGTACAAAGAAGGAACTATATATATTTATTGGTTGAGTGTAAGAAATTTATATATTTAATAAAATATTTATATATTTATAAGTTAAATATATAACTATTTTGTTAATAAAACTGACTACAGAATATGGCAGATATGCAAAAACGAAAATACAGGACCAGAAATAAAGTCTTTATACTAACCGTTCAGCCAGTTTTTAAGGGGCTGGAAATGGAATCCAGTTCTGTGATAATCTCCTCTCACCAGAAATAAACTGATTTGGTCTTGCAGTTCAATAAGTGATGCTTGTTCACTGGTTCATTGAGTCACTTAGTGCTGCTATTGGATACATATTCTGAGATATAGGGAATGCTGTCATGGTATCATTTGTTTTCCAATTAAGTTTCATTTATTTTATTGCATTGAGTATTATTTATGAGGCGACCTTATGATATATGAAAAAATAGAATAGATAGTGATATTGAAAGGAATAATTAAAATAAGGAAAAGAAACCCCACCACAATCCATATATGCAGTATGTGAAAGAATGATACCTTTTTCATTAGTCGTATAATAAGTTAACATTGAAAGGGTAATTAGCTAAAACCAATTGGGTTTAATATCCAACAATTCAAAGGGTAACTAGTTAAAACCCATTCTTGCATGCCGTTATCCAACACCAGGACGAGAAAAAAAATGCTTAACTAGATATCATGTTATCTAATTAATCTAGAAATTTTAAGGCACAAGTTGTGATACTTGATGACTTAAAACTCATCTATAAATAAGAGAAATTAAAATAAAATCTTAAATAGAGAAAAGGGTTAATTGGAAATTACATTTCTTAATTATGATCGGAACTGAAGTGCAAGCACACTATAAGGCTAGCTACTTTTTTATGTATAGTTGATGACATAGTTGAATGTTATACATTGTAGAGTAGAAGCAATTAAAAGGATGAGACCCAATGTAAAATATAGTTTACTTATCCAAGAAAAATGAGAGAGAATAACAGGAATACAGTTACGTGGACACATATCCAAGTAGGATCATTATTTTAATATAAAGTAAATAGATTTGATTAACTCAATTTCTTTGAACAAAGTGAATTATTTTAAGTCCTCATATAATAACTACAATTTCAATATTTATATTTGATATTGATAATTTCACCTTTTATTTTTGTTCTAAAACACGTAAATATTAATTTGACATAAATAAAATTAAAACACTTTTCAAAATATTAATACAAAAAAATTAAAACTATGATCAAAAGATCGAAATTCAAAACTGAAAAATAAATCATAGAACAAAGCAAACTACATGTATTTCATTGAAGAAAAATAACCTAACCTAAAAAGTTTAAACATTAAAAAGTAAAAACTATTGCCAATTTTTGGATCTTTCAATCATTATTAGCAAGCATATGAGTTTCACTTAAACTTGATTAGCACAATTCTTGTCAAACTTCAGAAGTCCCCACAAATAGGTTAACTAGGAAAATGCTGCTCTTCCTTCCCTGTTAAAAATGGGTTTCTATCAGAAAATAATACTATTAGACATTAGACTACTGAAGTTAATAAGTAGGTAGTCTAGAAGCTAATACTTGAAAACAACCAATATCCCAGCACTCCCAATATACACTGAATGTAGACACCACCCTAGTGACGACCATCTCATTCTAGTCTGATTACAATGAAGATTTGAGGAATTAATTTTGCTGCTACTCAAGGAAAATGATTTGGTCAAGTTTGGAAGGAAAAGCATTTTAAACTCACAGACTCTTTAGGCATAATTTTCTTCCCAACAGTGACTAAGAAGTTGACAAAGAATCATGTCAATTATGTCTATCAGAAAATCACAAAACCATATCAGAAATAATTAGAAATACTAAGGAAAAAACTGGTCTGCCCCCTTGGGGTCATCCTCATTAAATAACTATTCAGGATCTTTACAGAATAGAAGTTTCAGGAGATGTTACAAATATTTATAGTAGATTTACAGGAAAGGAAATAAAATTCTAATAATTGCAACATCCAATTAAATAGTAATGACAGCCTGAAGACAGAGTTGTCTCTAACTCTATACAATTGTAATTATATGATTAATTTGATGAATAAAAATTTGAAAATAAAAAAAAACAAGTTATTTGTGGAATGAATTGATATTAATTGAACTACCTGTGTCACGAGAGCATAGAAAGGAAGAGTTACTTAGCTGCAAAGGAATTCATCGCATCTTCTGCTCCCATGGAAACAGGATTTTATCCCAAATTGAAGCTGAAAAAAAGGAAAAGGTCCATCATATCATTCATTTCAGATAAGTAATTAAACTCAATAGAAAAAGCAAAACAGTGTCATACATCATGATAAAATAATGCGAATACAAATATAAGGAGATCTCGAGGGAAGAGAGAGAGAGAGAGAAAGAGAAAGAGTTAGGGAATTGGTAGGTACCTGGTGCGGAAAAGAGAAGGGGAATTGGAAGAATTAAAGGAGATCTCGAAGAAGAAGGAGGTGAGGGAGAGGAGAGATTGAGAGTAAGGCCATGGAAGAGGAGAGAGAAAGGGAGATGAAGAACACGATTCTGCGGGAAGAGGATGCAATGACGGGGACCTCGGAGGAGCTGTTGTTGATGTCGTCGGCGTCAATGAGGATGACGGAGAGGACGTCGGTGCGACGGTGTCGAGCTTGAGGAGCGGAGCGGAGGGATTGCCTTGGTCCCTCGACTTCTTCGGAACCCTAGAGGGAATTCAGACAATGAGGGGGAGAGTCAAATTCTTGCGTGAGAGACTAGACAAAGACATTTAAATATAAAAATAAGTGAAAAGCCTTCTAAGACGGTTTTCTAAAAAGATTTTTAAGACGGTTTTGCTTAAACCGTCTTAGAATGGTAGTTTCTAAGACAGCTTTCACGAAACCGTCGTAGTAAGGTTATATTTATTTACAAAAATGTCACCACATTTCTTTCTAAGATGATTTTTGACTAACCGACATAAAATCAGTGTCATAAAAAAGGGCTTTTGTAGTAGTGCTTGTTTACAATTCAATGTCTTTGTTGTCCAAAGACAGAATTTCCACGAGAAAAAACAAATAAATACAAATCCACATTTAAAAATTTTGGGAAAATTACAAGGCACTCAAAAAGGTCAAATGTGTATCATCCATTTTTTTGAATTCCTAATTATTTAGAAAATAATGTTTCCATATTTATTTTCTCAACTGGACAGAATGGGGTTTTTCATAATATAAATATTTAAAAATATTTTCAAGCTGGTTTAGTCCCGTTGATTTATCAAACAATTTTATGGTTTGAGTTTTCAAAATTCATGCTCCACAATATTTATGTCATAAAAAACTACACATATGACAGATTTGACTATTCCATTAAAAAATATAGTGCTCAAAATAATTATTAAGAATTTCCAGTGACTCCATATTATGTTACAAGAAACATATAGTGGTTTGCTCATATGAATTGAATATCTGCTAGTCATGTACATTCTTTAATTGCAGGTTTTGTCAAACTTGAACTCAACCCTGTCCTGTTTACTTAGAAGAAAAATGCTTGTTTGTTCCCTTGTTTCCTTAGTATTCTTGTGATATCAAGCATATTGTAATTGTTTACTTATTATTTTGATATCAACATCTAATTCTTTTACTTTATCCTCCATTTTGATAATAGTGACTAATTACACATGAAAAGATTAGAAAAAAAGGTTAAGAAAGTCTAATATGATTATGTCCTTAAAGTACCAATGAATTTCATTTGAAGACTCCTATTGTATCTGTAGGCTGGTTTATTTGAAAGATAATCATGAATTAGCATTATTATAAAATTTCTTCATACCAAAGTTGTAGATATACCTTAACAAAACCTCTTTCAAATATGCTCTTTGCTGGTACAGAGGTAAATATTTTTTTTTCCTTAGACAATGTTTTGCTTTAAATTAGTAGAGGTAGGATAATATGGATTTAAAGTGCAGGAAAATAATAGAAATGCTAATAACATATTTATTGTTATGAAAGTACTTTTGAATAATAGTAATAATTTTGTCTTCCATGATATTCAGATTAGCAATACTCTTAGTCAGTCCCCAATTCCTGGTCGTGAGAAAACTAGGGAGTCTTTTTCTTCTCCAGGTCAGTGCCAAGGTACAAGCCCTGCATCTAGCCTAATGTTTGCTGCTCACATATTCAAACTACACCAACTATTACTTTAGAACCAAGCTCAATTGCACAGCTAATACTCCCTTGTTCTATTTCCAGCTATTGCATTCTAGCGAAGTAATGAAGGTAACAAAGTTTGGAAGTTCTTTTGTTGCTGATGAGGTAGATGTGAAGCCATATACCACTAAGGTCACACATAAATTTAGTGCTACTGCAGTATTTTGTTGTACAATTGACAAGTCTTATTCATACTCTTTTGCATGATGTAAAGATTTACTGATAGGTTCTTTCTTCATAGGTTACAAGCACTGGTACAAGAGGGTGGGTTTACGAATTTTAAGCATCCTAAGAGAGAATGAGATTGTTTAAAATTCCGGTTCCTATCTATCCATGGTCAGTGTATCGGTGATGTTGTGTATGTACATGGGGGGTGCATGACTGGATAACCTTGCGAGGGTGACTTTACGAATTTTAAGCATCCCAAGAGAGAAAGGGATTGCTTGAAATTCCGGTGCCTAGCTATCCATGGTCATTGCATTGATGGTGCCCATGTTCATACTTCATATTTCATGGATGGAAATAGAATGGTGGCAGTAGGTATGAGGTACTAGGGGGATCACTCTGTTTGGAACTCCCTTGTGACTCAGGGCTGATCACCATGGGAGGGAGCGACCAGTGCACGACAGGGTGACCTCGACAAGCTACTGCACCATTTTCCTGAGAGAGGCTATTTCCATGAGGATGGTACCACATTGCATGCTGAGTGATGAGTCAGATGCATACATCATTCTGAACATGACTGTTTGAGTTGTGGAATGCATTGGATGATTGTTTTGTTGAATGTGTAATGGAATGATGAGTTTGTCGAGTGTGTATTGGATTGATGGACTTGTGGTAATGATAGTGATTGTTAATGTTGTTTCCTTTCCAATTGTTGTTATCTGATGCTTGTTGGTTTTATATAATAAACTCACCCTTGCATTTGTTGTGCCGTGTGGTTGGTACCTGTGATGATCGTGAACTTTCGTTCATGGGAGCAGATGAGCAGCAGTAGGTGACCTTGGAGAGAGATATTCTTTTTGTTGGAACCGCCAAGCTGACGTGATGACGTTGGATTCCTTTTTGGAGAAAGAGTTGTGTTTTGTTAATCAACTCTCTCTTAGTTAGTCTTTGGCTTTTTGTTGATATCTAATTTCAGGTGTATATACACGTAAAGCTACAGGAAGTTCTGATATGTGGATGACATGTACTAATTTAATGTATATGTATAATGTGTATAAATATGTAACTGTAACATGTGTATCATAATTGTATTATCGCGAAAAATTTACCATCATTTTCATAATCAAATTAATGGAGTTTTCATATTAAAATTGAAGTTGCACGATTAAGAGTTAGTGATATCGTAGCGACGAGGTGGGTCGTTATAGATTTACCTTCAAATTTTAAATGAGACCGATGCGGTTCTGGATACTGTAATACCCACCTTGGCCTATACCTACACACATGTATTATATGATTATTTTTGGATGATTTAATAATAATAATAATGCTAAATGATTATGTTATTATGTTAAATGGTTATGTTTGGATGATTTAAGAATAATTATTTTAATTGAACTGTTATAATTCTTCAGTTAGGATTTTGTTATTGTTTGTTGGTTTTATTCTTAAGTAAAGTGAGGATAACATGTGCAGATAAGGGTAAATAGCTTCCTAGCGACTATGGGAATAGGGGTAGTTGTAGTTGTTATCTACTCACTTATATGAGAAAATATGACTAGTTATTTTTTCAAACATGAATATAGACACAATGCTTTTTTTCGATTTTTTTACTGATATAGAGACAATGTTATAACACCCTACCTAACACCTCCCCATTATGATTAATCCTAGTAAAAGATGTATTTAATTGACAAAATATTAATATTAATATTATTTTTTATGAGTATCATTGAATTTCATTTACTTTCATAGGATTAATAAAATTTAAACATACCAAGTCAATTTGAAAAACTTATTCAACTCTCCAATTGAAAATCTTATTTCAATTAAGTGAATTTTCATGTATGTTAACACATATATTTGTTTTCTCCTTTTTTGTGCATTAGAATATATACTTAGCTTCTATGGATTATTTTTCCTTCTTCTTTTTACCAATTTTGGCAGAAATATTAATTTTTTTTCTATATAGGTCCTAGAATACCGAGTGGTGGTGGTAGTGGTGGTGGCACTAGGCACCGGTAGTGGTGGTAGTGGACGATACTTGCTTTATTAATTTTTATTCACTTATACAATTTAATATAATTGTGTAAGTGAATAAAGTTTTAGACTGAATATTTGCTTTAGCTTAATATTTATAAAGCAAGTATCGTCCAAGCAAATATTTTGCCTAAAACATTATTGACTTATACAATTTAGTATAATTGTATAAGTGTTATCTCTGTTATGTAAAATTTATCTAAGTTATGAAACTTACATAATTTCGATGAATTGTCTCAAAAGAAAATGAAGAGTGTGTTAAAGAATGATAACCATTCTACAATAAAATTTGAGAAGTTGTATCCGCCATCGAAAGAATTCATTTCGATATAAATTAACATTTTCGACGACTTTATTAAAGTATGTGTGACATAAGTGCTTAGAAGCAAGATTGTTTTGAATTTAGAAACATCAGTTGAAGCAGTCGTGGAAGAAGTTATCAAATAACATTAGATATGTGTATCTAAAAATATTATTGTATAGTGTTGAAATCATAGAATTCGACCGTTAGTGTTATAAGTTTATAAATAAGACATCTGACCGCTAATTTCTAGTAGATTGAATCATTATCACTTAATTTCTCAAATATCGACAATGTGCACAGCGAAAATGGCTACCAATTCAGAAGGTCATCATATATCTATTTGTTCCCACTTTTAATGAATTTATGTTTCTTTGTTTTACTGCATATTTCTAAACCCTTTACTTTCTAAAATCTTCGTTTCTTCTTGAATTTTTTACTATTCCTATCCTTGTTTCTTATTAAGATTATTATCGAAATTTCATTATAATTTAGTTATGAAAAATAAATTTTATATGGAAAACACTATTATAAAATATACTGAAACATTATCTTACAAATCATTGTCTAATACAATTATAATTATCTATGAATATTTTAATAAAATTACAATCACAATATGTTGGAAAAAAGATACCAATTTCCCCTTCGAGGACCTGTTATGAATGATTTTGCACAAGCAAAATACTTTATACACAAACAATAATTATGCAAGCAACACAACACAATTTTTAACGTGAAAAACCTTTTCAATGTGAGAAATAAAAACCACGGGACCGATCTCGGAGTCCACCCAAATTCTTCACTATCTATAAAGTGAGATTAGAAAATGATTCCAACAACCATTACAATCAACAAACAACTTCAACAAAAGTTGTACCAAACCATCACAAGAGGCAAACATACAAAATAGGCTTTTGTACGAAATTGATTCATACCAACAGAAATCATTAATATTAAATCCCAACGGTCAAATTGACTTATTGCAAGAGAGGAACACACTGACTGACCAAATTTGAAAACAATCCAACGGTTGAGCAAAGAGATAACCCTTTCTCAATATCACTACCCGAAACAAGATAGAACAGCAAGGAAGCCTTATCTTTCCTTATTGGGCTGGACTTGGCTTGGGATTCAAGCCCAACAAATCTCCCCCTCCAGTCCAATGAGGGAGATTCCAAACATCAATCATCAAGTGAAATCCATACCGGCAACAATTAACTTGTTAGAAAATCGAGAGGGGTAAATATCGGAGAGATTTTATACCAATAGATCATGAGTAACCATATAAGTGAACTAGACACCACTCCTTACTTATATGGTGCTCAACTTTTCTATTTCTATCCGATGTGGGACTTTAACTCACACTTGTACTCCAACACAATATGCATTAAATATTAGACAATTCACTTATAAGTTGAAAACTATGAAATTGTTTGTTTGATAAAAAAATAACTTACAATCAAAAATGGATTTTATGTCTCATATTTAGCTATTTATTTGTTAATAGAATCATTTTGTGAAATTACTCTTTTATAATAAATTGTTTTTGAAGAATAAATATAATTTTCATGATTGACAAATTGGCACGCATGGTGAGACCATTTGCCAGAAATACTTGATCTTAAGGACAAGTGTTAAGGAGAATTGTATGTTATTAAGAAGCAGGGGAATGACAACAAATAGTCAAAGAAATCATAGCAATAACAACAACAATAATAACAATGTTGCAAACGCTTCTACTAATAACAATGACAGTAACGAACAATGTAACATCCTCAAAATTATATATTGAATTCATATTTATAATTGAATTGTGGAAGTATGATGATACTTGGATAAAAAATTTAGTTGAAGAGAAATGACCATATTGCCATTCCCTTAAAATGAAAATTACAAAAATGCCCTTGAGGTAAAATTTACATAAATACCCTTGGATATTTTTGAAAATTACAAAAATGCCCCTAGATATTTTAGTGAGATATGTTAAGGTAGAAATTACATAAATGCCCTTGGATATTTTGGAAAATTACAATCATGCCCCTAAAGTGGCAAATTACCAAAATACCCTTGGATATTTTGATTAGATATTTTGAAGTGGAAATTACAATAATACCCCTGGAGTTAGTGACAAACTACCAAAATACACTTAGATATTTTCCTTAGATATTTTGTAGAGATTTGAAGAAATTACAGAAATACCCTTGGAATGACAAATTATCATATTACCCTTAGTAACAGATAAAAATCACAAGAAAACTAGAAGTACACTAGATATAAATTAAAAGAAACAAAAATGTAACATCCTCAAAATTATATTATGAGTTATATTTATGATTGAATTATGGAAGTAGGATGATAGTTGGATACAAGAAAAATAGGATAAATTTTATTTGAACATAAGCTGTCCAAAAACTTCCATATCTACCCCCTGGATTAAAAAAGTTATTTCTCTCTCAATTCTTATCCAAATTAAGTGTATGATATATGTAATTAAAGATCTATATGTCTACTACAACATATTAAAATCAATCTAGATTGATTACTGCTTGCAATAACAAAAACACTAAGGTATGTCAGTATCCTAAGATGAATTCGCTGGAAATTTGGAAGTATGGATTAAAAATTTCATATCTTGAGTTTTATAACTTCAAATTAGGCATGTCATACCTTGTTGGAAAGCTTAGGAAGTATAGTTTAACATACTAGAAAATGAGAATTTTTGGACTAGTAAATTGGTACAGAATTAACCACAAATGAACCATGTGCTGTGAAACATTTTTGTAGAAAAATCTAGTACTTGGCCATGTGTAGCTCCTAAAACTTTGACACAAAAGCAAGAAGCATGGAGAAGTTTCATGATTTGCCAAGTGGAGGGACACTTGGAAGGAAGGAAGGAGGAAGCCTTAAGATTATAACCAGTGGTGGGACACTTGTAAAAATCATGACAAGTGTAGGGACACTTGTAAAGGAATCATCATGACTTAGAGATTTTTGTAAATATTCAATTATTTTCCACCTACTATATAAAGGGAAGAGGAGGAACCTTAGTGCAAACCAATTCCAAGACCACCCCTTTCTACAAACCTCACGTGAACTCTCTCCCTCACACCACCTTCATTTCATTTCATTTCATCTTTCCCTTTAAAGCTTAAATCAAGTAAGAAAGAAACCCTACCACCTTGAAGAAATCACGTGTAAGGAAAGCAACCATAGGAAAAGTTAGACAAGCTTAGTAGAAGGATATCAAAGCTTCATCTCTTAGAGGATTTTCCCAAGGAAGGAAGCCATCTATCCATTCCATTTTCAAGACTCAAACTCACTTGAGGTAGGCTAAGCTTAAATCTCTAGTTAATCAATGGCTTGGATTAATTTACATGCTTTAGTAGGTTGAATTATGGTTATTATTTAGGCTTACATTTCGTACTATTTGAAGGTTATTCTTTGATGAGAATATTTTGATTTAAGCCATAAGATAGGTCATGATTTATACCCATCAATATTAGTGATGTATGGAAGCCCATTTGATGATCTTTTGAAGGTGATTTTGATGATATTTTGGGCTGTCTGTTGATATTTTTATGGAAAGATTTTGATTTAAATTTTATAAGTACAGGATAAATGATATGTAGTTAAATGGTTTAAATACTTGAATGATTCAATCTTGAGGATTAATTAGTGAGGTGGTAGGTGAAAGGAGAATTAAGATGTATACTAGGTTTGAATCTTTTCTTGTGAATATTTAAAGGAATTAGATATTATTTATATTGAGGATTATTAGTTAGATTACTAACATACTTTTTCTGTAGTTAAAAACTATTCTCTGGTTATGCATAAAATTTGGTAACAATCTTACTTGATTAAGGTATGGTGGTGTAACCATACTTATGATACATATTATGGTGGCGTAACCATACTTATGATACATATGATGATATGATGAAAATATTTTTCCATAAGGTAATCTGTATTTTGCTTATGGATTTGATTTTTACTATGGATGGATATTGATGTGATAAGATAAGATAGGTGGATTACTGTTTCCAAGTCTAGTAGGAGGCTTTGGAGAAACAGAATCTGATGCTACATACAGTACAATATGTAGTACCCAGGTGTAGGATGCATGGCAATATTCATGCATGTTTGCGTAAGACTATAGCAACGTCTACATCTAGTAT
>PYAF01000536.1:23505-34103 GCA_007407185.1 Glycine tomentella | reverse complement strand
GGCCATTGCACCCTGGGATAGTTCATCTCATGCATTCATATAGTTGCATATTTCGTATTGATGTGTTTGGATATTGATGATTGACTAACCTACTAATAAGTTTGGGATTTAGCTTTGCCTACTGAGAAATTTTATTTCTCACAAAGTTTTGTTTCATGTTTTTCTTAGATAACAATCATGGTCAGGTTCATTGAGGAGCCGGAGTAGTGAAGAAAGTTATGTATTAGTCTAAAGTATGGAAAATACTGTATTTGTATTGACTTTTGTAACAAGAACTATGGCTATGTACAATATTAAGTCTATATTTGTACGTTTTATGTTTTAGAAATTTCACTAATATAAGTTTCTCGGAAATTTATCCTTAAACAAATAATAATAAAGATAATAGAAATAAGTAGAAATTAGGTCGTTACAAACAAAATCAAACAAACTCATCCTCTCGGGTAAATAATGAAATGGTTATGGGTGCTAGTCAACCAAATAATGAACCTATAAATGTAAGTGGTGAAGACGCGATGCATTCACAAGTCCAGACAACTGATGTCAAAACTTCTTTGCCACAAAATAATCTAGTGTCAACTACAAATGTAACGACCTAATATATTTCTAGATAATTTTTATTACTATTTCTTTTTTAAAGAATGTATATTAGTAAGAATTCTAAAACGTATAAATTTTATAAGTGGAGATTTCATTTATTAAACTGAATTGATTATTTATTACATCACGTCTTATTATACAAGTACAAAATTTTCCATACACCAGCCTAGTTCCTATCTTCATTCCTACACCATCACCAAATCCGGGGCATCAAGTAACATGATCAATGTTGCCATCAATAAAAAAAATGAAACAAATCTAGTGAGAAATAAAATTTCTCAGTAGGCAAAACTAAACCACCGAACACGTTAGTACGTTAGTAAATCATCAATATATTCAAGTAAATCCACACAATAAATAATTATGCAAACAACATGTATGCGTGAATGAATTTTTCCAAGGTGCGCATGGCCTTTACATATCGTAATGTACGTAGCTACATCTCGTACTGGATGTAAAAATGTTGCGGCCGTCTTACGCTAGTCATGCATGTCATTTCCATGTATTTGCACCTGGTCTTTACATCTTGTACTAGACTCGGAAACATGAATCAACATAGCATGACATCAAATCCATTATTTTCATCAATAATACAATCCATGAGAAAATTCATACAACCTCATGGAAAAATTTCCATCACAACATCATACGTACTAAAAGTATGGTTAGACTACCATACCTTATTCAAGCAAAATCATGTCAACTTAGAACTTAGCCTGTATCTTAATCTCCTTTCACCTACTACCCTACTACTTAATCCTTAAAGTTGAACCAATTAAGTATTTAAACCATGTATCCACCTATCATGCAACCTCTACTTCTTAAAAATTAATTTAAAACAGTCCCACATATAAATATAAGCAAACAGTCCAAAATTCCATCAAAATTTAGTCTAAAGGTCATCAAAATCAAGTCCAATTCTTACTAAAATTTTAGCATTTAAATCATCAACCTACCCTATTGTTAAATCAACATTATCACATCATAAAATAACCTTTAATGATATGAAACTCCATCCTAAATAATCAACCATAAGTCTGAACCCTTAAACATATAGGTTAGTCCAAATAAATTCTTAACTAGAGATTGAAGCCTAGCCTACCTCAAGTGGATTTGGATTTGAAATTGATTAAGTGATTGCTTCTCTTGGAAATCCTTTAAGGAATGAAGTCTTGAAAGAATAAAATTTGATGTATAGGATGGTAGAGGAGAAGCCACGGTTATGAGCAAGAAAAAGAAGGTAAGGAGTGAAAAGCTTGGTGAAAGCAAGTAGCTATGGAGGTGTGAAGCTAGCACTCTATACGTGCAAATTTTTTTAACATCCCTAGATATTTATACTAATTTAATTAGTTGTGTTTTAAGTGAATGTAGTTAGATTATAACTGAATTAGTAGTTAGTTTGGTTGAGAACTTAACTAATTCATCATTACTTTGTAAGATATTATTCCTTAAACCTTATCTTGACTAGATTTTCTTGGGGCAGCTGGCCTTTTCTACGTGGATATTGTAACACCTGAAATTTTGATAACTGAAAATAGATGTTTGATGTAATTATTGTGTTGTTTGATTATTTGATTAATTTAGATTGGTTGAGTTATTGTGTATTTTTACCCTGTGCAATTGCTTGGTATGTATGTTAAGTTATGGGAATTTGTTTGAGCTGCGCTAAAATAGAGTGATTTCGAGTTTGACCCAAAATCGGTTTTAGTAAAATCAATATTCTGGATTGGTTAACTGTTGGATCGCCATCAAATTTAAAGTAGATTCCTAACCCACATATGTAACGTTTAACCATTGGGATTGGCGAAATAATATCTGAAGCACGAGATATTAATTTTGCACAGAAGATGAAATTTTAAATTTGGGTCAGCTCGCTCAAGCGAATTTTGGCTGGCATTTTGGCTCGCCTGGGTGAGTCAAGTCAATTATAAGTATGTACCAGCAACAAAAATCACAAAAATGGAGTTCTTCTTCTTCCAGTGAAAATCACGACACGGTGAAGAACCTCTTAATCAGACCAGAATCTTCGAAACTCCTCTCAAAGTTTCGATAGTGAATAGAGTCTCCAATCCTTCTTTCTTGGTTTCCTTGAGGTAATTTTGGTTTCCTTTGTCTTCTTCTAGCTAGTTTAAGATTCTCTTAGTGTCTCTTGGGTTTTGGGTACCGTTACTGAGAGTTTTACACATCTTTTGAAAACCCTTTGAAAATGAGATGTTGTAAAAGTCTCATTTTTATGAAATTGATTTCATTTTTGTGATCCTTATTGAACCCCAGTCACATTGGTGTAATCGAAATTTCAAAATGATGTCTTTTGACGTGAACTCCAAAAACACCTTTTAGCCCATTTTCGATTTGTGTGGGTATTTGACCCCAAATGTTAATATTGATCTTACCTTGGAAATCTATACTAAATTGTCTTCAATTTGGTATATAGAGCTCTACGTTTGGATGAAAACACGCATATTTGAAGAATCTCAAAACAACGCCACGAGGTTTTAACAGGAGAACTTCTAGTTAGGTAGAGGGAGTTTATTATTTAGTTATAATTTTGGTACCATAGTTGGGGGCCAAGGAGTCCAACTATGAGGATATTTGTCTGTCCCTGTTGTGTGCTGGTTTTTAAGATAAATTATGTTTTAAACTAATGGGATGCAATATAATTATTATTGATGTATGTTGTGTGCTTGTTTTCAAGAAAAATTGTGTTTTTAACTAATGGGATGCGATAAATTTGCTTGTTGGTGGATAAAACTGTGAATGATACTATTGTTATAATGATTGGATTTTTGGAAAAAGTCTTAATTACAGAGGAGACTTTGCTCAAAATTTTATAACGCGTCGTCCTATTTAATTCTTTAGTAAATTTTTAAATGGGCATAAGAGTGTGTTTTCTATATTGTAGTCCTCCTCTTTAATTTAGAATTTTCCTAAAATACCAGCCTCATGGTAATATTAATTGTGAGTGAATGAGATGATGTTGAAATTAGATAATGTGATTGGGTTGATGATGATGTAATGAGATATTGTTGATATAGTTGACGATGTTGAATATTGATGTTTATGATGATGATATTGAAATAAAATGATGTTGATGTTGTTGATGATATTGAAATTGAGATGTTATTGATGTGGTTGGTGATGTTTAAATGAGATAATCATGATGTGGTTGACGATGTCCAAATGAGATAATGTTGATGTGGTTGATGATGTTGAAATGAGATGAGTTTAATATGTATGATGATGATATTGAGATGAAGTGATGTGGATGTTGATAGTGATATTGATGAGAGATAATGTTGATGTGAACAATGTCATTGCATGATGTGAATACACATGGACACCCATAGGGGTGCATGACTGGTTATCCTTGAGGGGAAGGATTTGTTCCTAGCTAGGTCATGCATTCATGGTGCCTATGGTTGTCATTGTATGATGTGGATATACATAGATCCCTATGGGGGGTGCATGACTGGTTATCCTTGTGGGTAAGGATTTGTTCCTAGCCAGGTCATGCATTAATGGTGCTCATGGTTGTATGTTGTGTATGTACGCGTTGGGTGCAATGACCAGTTGGATATCCTTGCGGGGAAGATTTGTTCCTAGTCATGGTCAGTGCATCGATGAGCCCACATTAGTGTGCTATGTATGTACATGGGGGTGCATGACTGGTCATCCTTGCGGGGAAGGATTTGTTCCTAGCTATGGTTATGCATTGATGGTGCCCATGTTTCATACTTTATGTTGCATTGATGGAAATAGAATGAAGGCATGTGCGTACCTATGGGTTTATGTGGGCTGAAAATGCAGGTGCTAAGGGGGCGTCAGGTTAGGAATTCCCGTGTGCCACTGGTTGATCACCGTGGGGGGGAATGGCCTGTGCACGACAGGGCGACCCTGATAGGCGATGAATCATTTTCCTATGAGAGGCTATTTTCATGAGGATGACACCACATTGCATTCTGAGAGTTTAGTCAGGTGCATGCATCATTCTAAGCATAATTGTGTTGAATTGTTGAAAAGTGTGTTAAGAGAGGGGCTAATATCTCGTTGCTGTTATTGGGCTAATATCTCGCTGGTTTTATTGTTGCTGATATTTCGCTGTACATAATTGTTGCTGATTGTGTTGCTGTTATTTGTGCATAAAATTAGGATAGTTATTTTGCTGCTGTTATTTTTGTGCATAAAATTAGGATAGTGAGTAAACGTCTTTTGATCCCAAATATCAGTTGTACACAACCTATTTAAAAGTATTCTTCCAATGAAATAAACAACGAGTTGGATACCAAAATTATCTTGGTATCAGAGCACTCTGTTCACCTTCCGCATAAAACTCTGATAGAAGCATAGCCATGGCAGGCACAAATCAGGAGGGCAGTAGTGGCACTAAGTTGGCCATTAACAATCAGCGGTCACCTTACTATTTAAGCAACGCTGATGGTCCCGGTGTTCTAATAACCAATGTATTGCTACAAGGAGAAACAAATTATTATGCGTGGGCCAAGGCCATTAAAAATGCATTGAAAGCCAAGAACAAGTTGGGCTTCATTGACGGTACAGTGAAGCAGCCACCGGAGACAGATGTTGATGAAACCTTCGCATGGACACAGTGCAACTCCATGCTCAACAGTTGGATTCATAATACGATTGATCCACAATTGCAGCCAGTTATCCAGTATTTTGAGAATGCAAAAGAGTTGTGGGAAGACTTGAAAGAGAGGTATTCTGTGGCGAATATACCATGGATTTATCACCTAAGAACAAGCCTGGAAATGATGAGGCAGCAAGGTATGAATGTGAGCTCGTATTATACAAAGATGCGAGCAATCTGGGATGAGATCGACGCAAGCAACACTCGGCCCTCATGTGATTGTGGCACGAAATGTGCCTTGATTAAACACTTGATTGATGAATCGAAAAAGGAAAAAGTTTATCAATTTCTTATGGGGTTAGATGATTCAACATTTGGGATTTTGAGGACACAAATCCTAAACTACCCCATCCTTCCAAATGTGAACCAGGTTTATGCATTGGTGACTCAAGAGGAGACTCGAAATGATATTACTCGGAGCTGTGATACAAGGGGAGATGTTCTGAGTTGTGCTGCAAGGGCTGAACCACAACACGGAACCGAGATACAAGGACAAAAGCTGGCGTCTGAGCAAACATCAGACAGAATACCTTGTCGTCATTATGGGAAGACAAATCACCATCCTTCACGTTGTTGGACTGTGATAGGATATCCTTCTAGCCGTAGTGGCAGCCGAGGTCGTGGAAGAGGAAAAACTACTAGCAGCTATAGTCGTTCTAATTATGATCACATGCCTGTCCATTCCAATTATGAACAGGCACATGCAATGCAAACCTCGGAGGAGCTTCGACACCAAGTGGGAACGATTGGTGCTTATTCAGTGCTGACACTAGAATTACTCAACAAACTTGTTGCTTTAGTAGACAAACCACAGGCAGAAACTCGATTGACTGGTAATAATAGTTCTTCCCCATGGCTCATTGATAGTGGGGCGTCACAACACATGACCGGAGATATAAAGTTGTTGAGTGATGTTCGAAATGTGAAACCTTTGGCTGTGGAACTTCCTAATGGAACCATAGTTTTTGCTGAAAAATGTGAAACCGTGATTTTGACTTCCTATATTACATTGCATAACGTGTTGTTTGTTCCTCACTTACGTTGTAGTTTAATATCAGTCTCACAGTTTTTGAGCCAAAATAACTGTAAATTGTTGTTCTCTGATGGTAGATGTATTTTGCAGGACCAGGTGCAGAAGAGGGAGATTGGCATCGGGGTGACTAAGGCTGGTGTCTATGTGTTTCAATATGATTGTGCCTCAGCAAATGTAGCTCGAGTTGGAGAAACAGTAGAGATGTGGCATAAACGTTTGGGACATCCTTCTACAGATATTGTTTCTTTGCTGCCATTTATTTCTTCTTTTCATGCAAAAAATTCATGTAATAAGCCTTGTGATATTTGTTTCCAAGCAAAGCAGATTAGAAATAAATTTCCCTTGAGTTTTTCTTCCAGTAATGATTGCTTTGATCTTGTGCATTGTGATACATGGGGACCATATAGAACGTCTTCCTTCTCAGGTTCTCATTATTTTTTAACTATTGTGGACGATCACAGCAGAGCAGTATGGGTCTATATGATGGGAAGCAAAGCTGAAACTGAAAGTAGAATTCGCAAGTTTGTGGTTATGGTAAAAACCCATTTTGATAAATGCATCAAAGTGTTCAGATCCGATAATGGAACAGAATTTAAGTCATCTTCCTTAATGAAGTTTTACAATGAAATGGGAATTATTCAACAAACATCATGTGCATATAATCTTGAACAAAATGGGAGAGTAGAACGGAAACATCGTCACATTCTTGAGGTTGCACGGGCATTGCTATTCCAAGCTGGTATGCCCATTGATTTTTGGGAAGCAAGCATACTTACAGCGGTCCATCTGGTTAACCGCACTCCATCAAAGGTGCTTAAGGGTAAAACTCCTCATGAGGTGCTTCATGGTATACCTGCCAAATACGATCATCTAAGGATTTTTGGTTGCCTATGTTACACTGCTGTACGACCAAAATCCTATGACAAATTTGCTTCTAGGTCCAAACGTTGTGTATTTCTTGGCTACCCTATGGGACAGAAAGGTTGGCGAGTTCGTGACCTAGAGACAGGTGAAACCTTTGTAAGTAGAGATGTGAAGTTTCATGAACATGTGTTTCCTCTTATGCCACTTCATGACTCAACCATTGGTACCCATACTGTTCCTCAATTGCCTACTACACTTGAGCTTGATTTTTCTGCTATGCCTTCACACGAGGACAGAGGGAGTCCTGTGGAAGATGCTCACTATGCAACGCAATTGTCTCCTGAATGCCCAGATGACCCTCAACTAGACAATGACCATAATGAAGAGTCTGGTGTATCTGGAAGAGATTTAGTTCCTATACAAGTAGAATTATTGCCTAACCCATCCGTTAATTCTCAACCAGAGATACAGTCTACACCTGCAGATGTTCCACAACCTGTTCCTCCTCGAGACAGACCTGTTCGGGAACGGAAAACACCTGGTCATTTCCGTGATTTTTTCTTTAATATTGAAACACATGGATCATCTCCTGATCTCCCTCCAACCAACCTTGCCTCTTGCACCAGGTATCCTTTACAAAATTTTGTTTCTTTCAATAATTTTTCTGGTCCTTACCGAGCATTTGCAGCTGCTATAGACGCACGGCGTGAACCTGTCAGTTACCGTGAAGCCATGCAATATCCATGTTGGGTGGAAGCTATGAAAAAAGAAATTGCAGCACTTGGGGATACACATACTTGGCGTGTTATGACCCTTCCAGACGGCAAGCATGCTCTTCCCAGTAAATGGGTTTACAAAATAAAGTATAATTCAGATGGGACGGTCGAACGGTACAAGGCTAGGCTCGTGATAGCAGGGAATCGTCAAATTGCTGGCGAAGATTACAACGAAACCTTCGCACCTGTTGCAAAAATGGTGAGTGTGAGAACTCTTTTAGTTGTTGCAGCTGCTTGGAATTGGGAGCTACACCAACTTGATGTCCATAATGTCTTCCTTAATGGTGAATTAAGTGAGGAGGTTTACATGCGTCTACCACCCGGATTCCGTAGTGGGGCAACTAATCAAGTATGCCGCTTGCAGAAGTCACTCTACGGTTTGAAGCAATCTCCAAGGAATTGGTTTGCAAAAATTGAGTTCCTCTTTGACAGCATATGGTTTTCACCAGTCACGGGCTGATTACACCCTCTTCACTTTGACTCGTGGTGATGTATTTTTAGCTCTCCTTGTCTATGTGGATGATATAATCTTGGCAGGTAATGATAGTCGCGCTTGTGCTGAGGTCAAGAATTATCTTAATCGGTGTTTTAAAATCAAGGACTTGGGTTCCCTCAAATACTTCCTTGGAATCGAGATCGCCCGTAACAAAGAAGGCATTTTTCTTTGTCAAACGAAATATGCATTGGACATTCTTCATGAGATCGATTTAAGTGGCAGCAAACCGGCCAATTCTCCCATGGAACAAAACCATCGATTAGCTGTTGTTGCAGGACCTGATTTTGATCAACCAGAACGCTATAGACGACTCATTGGGAAGCTTATTTACTTAACCATTACTCGGCCAGATCTGTCTTATGCAGTCCATGTCCTCTCTCAATTCATGCAAGCCCCTAAGGAGGCCCATTATGATGTTGTTATCCGTGTTCTTAAGTATGTGAAGCGTAATCCTGGCCAAGGTCTCTTGTTCCCATCCACTAGTGATATGCAAATTCACGCCTTTTGTGACTCAGATTGGGCCTCTTGCCCTCTCACCCATAGGTCTGTCACCGGTTTCTTTGTGTTGCTTGGAAATTCTCCTATCTCTTGGCGTACAAAAAAGCAAGTCACTGTGTCACGTTCATCAGCTGAAGCTGAATATCGTGCTATGGCTGCTGCCACTGCTGAATTAATTTGGTTGAAAGGCTTCCTTGCCTCTTTGGGAGTGGGTCTTTCTAAACCTATGGAGCTTTTCTGTGATAACCGAGCTGCCCTTCATATTGCCGCCAACCTCGTCTTTCATGAACGCACTAAGCATATTGAACTTGATTGCCACTTTGTCCGGGAACATATTTGGAATGGTGATCTCACCACAGCTTATGTTCGTTCTGGCTCCCAGCTCGCTGACTTGTTCACAAAGGCACTCAGTGTTTCCACTTTTCTTGCCTTCCTTCCCAAGTTGGGCATTTCTTTCTTACATGCTCCAACTTGAGGGGGAGTGTTAAGAGAGGGGCTAATATCTCGCTGTTGTTATTGGGCTAATATCTCGTTGCTGTTATTGTTGCTGATATTTCGCTATACATAATTGTTGCTGATTATGCTGCTGTTATTTGTGCATAAAATTAGGATAGTTATTTTGCTGCTGTTATTTTTGTGCATAAAATTAGGATAGTGAGTAAACGTCTTTTGATCCCAAATATCAGCTGTACACAGCCTATTTAAAAGTATTCTTCCAATGAAATAAACAACGAGTTGGATACCAAAATTATCTAAGTGAATGACTAGTTGTTGCATGTGGGTGTGTAACTGATTAATTTTAGGAATGGTTGGAGTTGTTATTGTTGTTCTCTTTTGATTAGTGTTATATGGTACTTGTTATTTTTGGTAAGATAAACTCACCCTTTTTGTTGGTCATGTAATTCCAAAAGTAAATATTTGTAAATACAACTAGATTATGTTCTGACATATGAATGATATGTAATGTTTTAAATGTACATCTCTATGTATCTATTTGTGTATTTCTTCTATATGATAATTGTATTATCGCAAAAAATTTACTACAACTTTCATAATCAAATTAATGGAGTTTTCAAATGCACACAAAGCCTTATATTATATTTTCCCTTCAGCCTTCAAAACTTTTACAACAACCTACACATCACAGCTTTGCTTATAGCTTATTGTTTTGGTGCAAGATTTGTCTTATATAATGACTATGGTGCACATGGAAGTATCCTTGCATGAGGAAAACTTTGATTGGTCAAATTTTGGGCTGAAGATTTTATTGCTTGTGCCAAAATTCCATGAGTTACAAGTTTTTCCCAATCCAAATTTTCAAATTGCCAGAAACACTTAACCAGATGTGGTTCATTCTTAGTAAATTTATACCAATCTACGAGTCCATTGTAACACCCCGTAGGCCTCCGACGTGTTATCATTAATAATATCAGATTAGTGTATAAAATATCAATCAAATGGCTTAGCGGAAACATAGGATCGTTTTTGTAACGCCCCAATTTACTAATCAGGGTCATTACTAACCACACATCACAAACAATCAAATAATCAATCAGAGTTTAAGCAGTTTGGAAGCATAAACTAGAAGTGACATCATCAAAGTCACTATCATAACACTGTACATCATAATATGGTGAATATACATCAAAGTTCCACTGTACAATACAAAACTGTACAATTAAC
>PYAF01000536.1:10301-23405 GCA_007407185.1 Glycine tomentella | reverse complement strand
CCTATCCTAGGGTTCAGAACAAGTCTAGCCTATCATTAGGCTTCTCTCAGACCATACAAGGTCCATCTGGGCTGAGTATCAATATCTGAATCACTGTAGATTCAATGCCTTATCAACATGGCATAACCTTATCAGCCTCAGATATAGAATATCTCTGGAATGGTTCAAGCCTCGCCTAAGGCTCCATTCCATTAGCACACAGGCTCAATACAACATATGCAAAGCTCTGGTATAGCAGATGGCCAGTATAAGTGACCATAACACAAACCACATAGGCCACCCAGAGCCACAATCCAAAAATCATCAGAATCAAAAACTGAAAGCTATTCCTTCATTTATTCCTCGTCCTAAACAAGTTTCTCTACAGGACCCTGGGCTAATTCTAGCCCCAGCTCAAGTGGGTCACTATCCATGAAACCCCTCAGATTCAAAATTAAACGGTGAAACTTGTGTTTCTTACCTCAGTGGCGACTCCAACAGCCTCAGAACAGCCTCTTCTAGCTTCGATGTTCTAATCACGCTGTGGTTCTGCGCCAAGCTCAAGTTCTCTGAGCTTTTCCTCTGAGGTTCCTCTTCTCACCTTGAAATGGGGTTTTCAGGGAAAAGGATGAAGGATTTAGCTTTCTGATCGGTTCAATCGCAGTTATATGTCATGGGTAAGAGTTTAGGCTAGAGTCTAAGGTCCTAGGAAGCTCGGAAACTCCTCTAATGGAGGTTTGGACGAAGGAGGAAGAAGAAGGGAAAGAAATGCCATGTTTTCTCGAAGGTTTGGGCCTTTTATAGGCCCCTGCGCGACTCCCACGCCCCAAGCGTGGGCTCCACACCTCAAGCGTGGACCTCCCACGCCCCAAGCGTGGGACTCCAGAGGAAATTGGTTTTCTGAGTTGTTTCCCACGCCCCAGGCGTGGACCCCACGCCCCAAGCGTGGAACCTCAGAAAAGCCAAAAACAAAGCTTTAAACGCATGGTTATAACATCAATAAATTCTAATCTTTTAGTATGTTAAACTAGACTTCCTAAGCTTTCTAACAAGGTATTACATGCTTTATTTGGATTTATAAAACTCTAGCTATAACATTTTTTAACTAGATTCCAAAGCTGCCAGCAAGCTCAAAATTTCCACACTAACATTTCTTAGTGTTTCATGACTACAAGCAGTTCACAAACTAGATTTATTTGAAATTTTTATATGTTATAGTAGACATCTAGATCTTTAATTCCATATATCATACACCTAATTTTTGAATAAGAAATGGAGAAAAATAAAATTTTCAAAATGGGTGACAATAGTGGACAGTTTTGGACAACTTGTTGTTCAAATAAATTCTATCTTATTCTTCTTGTATCAATTAGCATCACACTTCCATAATTCAATCATAAATATAAACTCAAGATATAATTTTGAGGATGTTACAACAAACACCCCACCATTTTATACTACAAGACCATGGGATATGTCACCATTGTCTAACAAAATGAATATGCCACAACTGAGTTTAGCCATACCTCAAAATCAAAATAATATCCAACCTTTTGTAGTTAGTAGGTGAACCAATAGGTTTCTAGAACTATGGGGCATGATGTTGACCAGTTAAGAAATATGGGAGTTCTTATTGAAGAAAGGATAATGGGAGATAAAAGCGCAACAAATAGATCATAGTAATCATGAAATGATTAATACTTTGACAAATCACATGTCCTCAATTTTAAATCCTTTATTGAGAACTACCAATGAAAGTTATCAACAAATAAATGAGATCCTACCTAGAATGAGATCCTACCAATGAAAGTTATCAACAAATCGAACTACAAGGTATGTTAACTGGATTTCTAATATAGTTCCTGTAATTAAAAAGAATGGGAAAATGCATGTGTATATATTTTAGGGGCTTAAATGAGGCAACACCTAAAGATGAATACCCTATGCCAATTGCTGATATGTTAGTTGATTCAACAGTAGACAATGAAATTTTAAGTTTATTAAATGTTTATTCAAGATATAATCAAATATATATTTCTAAAAATGATGTATCTAAAATTGCTTTTTGATGCTCATGGGCACTGGGAATATACGAATGGTTGGTAATGCCATTTGGTCTAAAAAATGTTGTGCAACATATCAAAGAACAATTAATCTTATTTTTCATGATTTAGTTTGGAGATTTATGCAGGTGTATATTGATGGTGCGGTTGTGAAATTTGAATCGAAGACAATCATCTAGAACATTTAAGGTTATCTTTCGAAAGAATGAGAAAGCATGGATTGAAAATGAATCCATTAAAATGTTCTTTTGGTGTCTTTACATGTGAATTCTTAAGTTTTATTATCCATCAGAAAGGAATTTAAATAGATAAAAATAATGCGAAAACGATTTTGGAGACTTCTGCTCCAAAGAATAAGAAACAATTTCAGTCATTGTTAGGTAAAGTGAATTTTCTCAGAAGATTCATTTCTAATGTATCAGGAAAAACTAAAGTGTTTTCCCCTTTACTCAAATTGAAAGACAAAGTTAAATTTTGATGGGAAAAGGAACACTGAGAAGCCTTCGATGACATCAACAAATATCTTGCTATATCCACGTTTGAAAAAATAAATAGTCATATTTTCTCATATACATGAGTAGATAGCAACTACCCCTATTCCCATAGTCGCTAGGCAACTATATACCCTTATCTGCACATGTTATCCACACTTTACTTAAGAATAAAACCAACAAACCAATAACAAAATACTAACTGAAAAATTACAACAGTTCAATTAAAATAATTATTCTCTTAAATCATCCAAACATAACCATTTAACATAATAACATAATCATTTAGCATTACTATTATTATTAAAAATCATCCAAAAATAATAATATAATACATATGTGTAGGTATAGGACAAGGTGGGTATTACAGTATCCACAACTACATCGGTCTCATTTAAAATTGAAGGTAAATCCATCCCTGGATGCATTGCTATTGAGGTAGAATTTATCCTTTACCCATAGATAAAATTGAATAATAAGTATAGTTAATTAAATTATAAATTATTCAAATTTTAATTTCTTCATAATTTAATTAATAAAAATTGAATGAAAAATTGTTTTCTGAAAAGTACTCAGTTGATAAAATTATAAGGCATAAATTGCAGTGAAATGTTATTTGTAATACATGTTGTACAAAGATTTTACAATTAAAGAGAAAACATAAGAAAAAGAAAGAGAGAAAGAGATAGAAGCATGGTGTGATGAAAAGAGATTGAGATACAAAATATTGAATAAATTATTTTTTAGATGTTGTATAAATAACAAAACTCTAACTTATGAGTGTACCAATTTGATTTCTTGCAATACATTTTCATCCTTTCTCGTATTCTGTTATCCCCTTTCTCTTTCATCTTCTAAGGTTATATTTAGTCTCCCTTTTGACTCAAAAGCTTAATTGATGATATATCAAGGTGCATAAATTATAAATCACAAATCTAAGACGAAAAATAAAAAATATTAACCTATATGTTGGTGAGCATCTTGTCATATTGCATCAAGAATCATAAGTTATAAACTATGTATGAATCAGACCAAAAAGTTGAAGAAAACTCACCACTACGTTGAAATTGAGTAGATTCCTGATTCTGAAACTCGAGAAAACCACAATGAGATGATGAGTGTTGTTGTCTCGCAGGAGATCCATACCTCTTATGATTCTTATCCTTGAAGACTCCCTTTCGATCTCACAACATTGATTTCGAAGGCATAAAAAATCATCCCTAGTAGCACTACGCACCCAAAAAGAGTTGTGTTCATGACAACAATTTTACCACAAAACTAAATCAAAATAAAATTCGAATAGCACCAAAATTCTTCAACTTTAGTGCCAAATTTAAGATTTCTTACTCTACTGAAAACCTAAGGCTTTTCCAAAAAACAAAATTATTTTGGTATGGAGAGAGGATGACTGCCCTAATTGAAACTCAAATCGAAGAGAGTAAACTCCATTAAGAATTTAAATGAAAGCATTGAATTTTGAAAATAAGCTCTTATGTCCTTAGAGTGTCTATAGTTTGCTTATCTCAAGATTGTAGCCAAAAAAACTAGAAAATGGTCAAGGATGATAGAGAGCTAACCAAGACAAAGAGAGAGAGAGCGAGCAAGAGAGAGAGAGAAAAAGGAGAGAGGAGACAAAGAGAGAGAATCATAGGACAAGAACTATATAATTTTCAAATATCATTTTACAATAATTTTTTAAATATCCTATCTTTTTGAAATCCTAAATCATTTGGTTCATATATGATAATTATTTATTATATATCATATTTCCAAACATATAATCCTTGTAAATATATAAATATATGTTAGTCTTTTATACATGGTATATCATATTTAATATTGTAACAATTTAGAGATAAGATTATTTTTTTGACTTATTAAATTCTTTGACTACTCTTTATGTTTTTTTTAAAAAATTATTTTTTTCATAGAAATTATAAAAAATATTACACTATAATATCTTAAACTCCTTTTCCTTAAATTATAATAAATGCATGGTATTTAACATATAATAAATTATTTTGTCTAAATTGAGTTCTACCTCGCCTCCCCCATTCACGATTATAATTGACAAAAAAGGGTGAGAATGAGACAAATTTTTTCCACTTAATATTTAATGTTTTAATTAGCTACAATTTACAATGCTTTGATTTGTTTTGTCTCTTAATGGTGCAAGATCTCACAAAATGTACACATTTTTTGGTATTAACCCTTTGATTTAATAGGGGAAAGAGACTCTCATTAATCCAAAGTTCAACCGAAAGGTAAATAAAGTATGACCAATAATATTTTCTACCAACGATCGAACTCGAATAATACCTAAACAATTCAACCTTAACTTCATCATATTAATCACTTGTGTCCAATTAATTGCACACAAAATGGACACTTGAATTAAAGGAATTGAGTTCTTTGTCTATCTCCCTTATGACAATTGGATATAGGAAGTTGAAATGTTTTTCATGACAATTGTTTTAGTTAGGTAGTTGAAAAGTCAAAGACAAAACACTTTTTTTAGAGCATCATCTCTCTCTTATAAAATAGGTACAACAGGTATGGGGCTAAAACCAAATGTTATTATTTCAATTATTTTTATGACAATAATAGTTACATGTTGCAATGCAACAATCGCTTTGCAAGGTTTTAATTATTTTCTATCCCACTCCTTATTGCTTTCTAAGCAAACTTTGAGGATAAGACACAATTTAATGTTGTCATTTCACCCACCTAAGTATTTGTGGTAACACCCACATATGTATTATGTGAACACCTACATCCCAATGTAGAACATACATTTCCCAAACTAAAATATTGTAAACTTTATAAAAAAAATAATAAACACATCAAATAACAGGTATCCAAGGCATCCTACAAATTAACAAAAACAATGATAGAGTATAAACTGGTAATCCTCACGTAGAAGGTCACAAACTTCATCCTAAAAAAAGGTCCTACTAAAGAGATTAAATGGAAAACAATGCACATGCAAAATTCTTATAATTTCTATTGCCTTAGTCTACTTACTTTGAAAGTAGTAGAATAAACTAATGATATGAAGGTCTCAGTTAGTGTCCTAAGGACACTACAATGTCATACACCGTATAACATGCATGTACATTCATAATTATGGTATTAAAACATGTGAGTAGTTAACAAGTAAATCATGCAACCCATAAAGGCATTACTCATGAATCCTAGCATGAATGTGCTTAACTAACCACGATTGTGCTCCCCTCAAGTATTTTTATATTTCAAAGCATGAGACAAACCCAAAACAGGGATCTAGAAACCTTGCACGATTGTGCTCATTATAGAACACAAATCTAGAAATCCCGCAATACAACATGGTCATTGCATGGTGTGCTTCAATAAGTACAGTTGTGCTCCCTTCGAGTATGTCTATGTTTTAAAGCATGAGACAAATCCAAAATTGGGATCTAAAAACATAAATCTGCAACTTTCTCATTGTAGAACGTGAATCTAGAACAAGTTAGGCCTTCCATAGCCATCCTAACCCCAAGATAGACATAGTTTGGCACATAGACAAATCTTAAAACATGTAATATCCAAAATCGTTTTACCCTAAGCTCATAGTCATAGCTAGATGGATAACAATCAACATCAAATCTTTTTCTCTGAAACCCTAACAATGCAATACTAGAAACCAACAAGAAACCTATCATAACATAATCAATCAACAATTAGGTAATTAATGCAATGCAATTTAATACCAGACATAAACAAGTAGGAACACATATGGGGAAAAGATACAAGTAGTCATATATTTATGAGGAGGCAAAATCGTTCAATGAATTGCATTTACTTGTGGATAAATAGTAGTTTGCTAAGGGAATGCCTAGGTTCTACATTTCTCTTCTCTCTCATTGTAACAATCTAAATTTCTACAACTAAATTTCCTATTTTATGTATGATTTATTTATGAATAATTGTATTAATTCATGTTGCTTGGGATGTTACTTGTATGAAAAGAATTTTATGTGGATATAGTGTTAAAAAGGGATATGAATTGTTTGATATATATATATATATATATATATATATTGCTTTATTTAATAGCTCAAGTGAAGTAGTTGACTATAATTAATTTGAGATTGAACCCTTTCTAAGGTTTATGAGGGGTCTCTGGATCTCGTGGGTGTTTTTGTAGAATTTTTTTAGCACTCCTTCTATTTATTTTTAATGGATTTTCCTTTTACTTTCCCCAAATATGCTAGTTTCTGTTTTTGTTTTGTGGGCCTTATTTGGAGACATCATTTGGTACATTTCTTTCCCCAACCGTGGGAGTAACCAACAAGGTTTTTCTAAGCAAGATAATGAAGTAAAGTATTTTTAGTGATCCAAAATGTTGAATCTAGGCCAATGGACAATGGAGACATTTTAAACAAAAAAAATAGTTTTACTGAGAGGAGGATGAAGCAAGCTTTGCAAGACCTTTTAATGGAGATCAAATATGCTCAAGGTGAATTAGAGGTTACACCTCATTGGGTCACTTTTCTATACGTGAATGAAGATTTAAGCCTAGCTCAAATACAACAAGAAAATCCCAAACTCACAAGACTAGCATTGATGGGGTGGAGTTTAATAAGTTTTGGGGCCGAATAGTTTTTAAATCCCATTTTACTATTTTTATTGTAATTTTCGTTCTTAATTTTGGAGAAATAGATTCATACGCCTTTTTGTCTTTCCTAGCTTAAATTTTAGCGTGTTTAGACTTTAAAGGCATTATGATGACTAGTGTGACTTAATGAGTCATTGTGAGGGTTAGTGAAAAGTAAATGTTAGTGGAAAATTAATGCCTAGTGGAAGTTCACTATTTGTACTTGAAGGGTTTCTTAGTTTAGCCAATAAGTAGGAAGCTCTTGTAAACTTTTAAGGCATAATTTGAAAATCAATCGATTTGAGTGTTTGTTTATTGTGAGTTTCCCTTTTGTCCTAGGCTTAAAAAACTTTATAGTGTTGGTTCTACCGGTAGGTCATGGTTAGGATCACATTTCTCTTGATAACTTTGGTTCTATCAGCAGGTTGCGGTTGGGGTCAAATTTCTATTTTTAACTTTCATTTGTTTTCAAGACAATCCATAATAAGATTCATATCATGGACCTTGGTTTAATTTTATGTTGACCTCTGAACATATTAGACTGTCTGGTGATTTTATGGGATCTCATAAAAATTGTATTTTATTCTCCCTTAATTAAATAGTGTAAAACATACTTTTTGATAATGAATAAAGTTAATTATTTTAAAGTATTTGTGGAAAGTTTTGAGCCTCAGGAAAATTATATATGGTAGATAACACAATAATGGAGTTGTGTGCAAACAATTTTGAAAACAAAATTATTTAGTATTTATGAGAATTTCAGAACAATGTTTTTTTCTATACTAGGAAAGAAAAATTTCTTACTTAAAACTTGTTATTTACATGTGCATTGCCATGGGTAATAGTTGTCTTTATGTTCTTTTTTATATAACTTTTCATTTTCTTAAATAAATAATAAAACATATAAGACAAAATCAAATATTTTGACCATAATCAAATAATAGGAGAAATATATTTAGATTTTAATTTTTAAAAAATAACATGAAATTAAATTTTAAAATACAATATATATAATTAATTTTTTTTATAGAATCTCATCAAGAAAAATATTCATTACAAATGTACATCTTTTTTTACCAAGGGTTCTATCTTGGTTGATTGAACCGACTCTGTGAGTTATTATAATTCTCCTGGCTTCGATTCTTATGGAAACTCACAATGAAGAAAAAAATTGCTTTGAACTCGAAAAATTACAACACATAACTAATAGGATACGAGAGCAACAAAAAATAATACGATAGGATAGGAGCTAGATAAGTTTGAATCATAATTAATGTTTTGGTGCACACCAGATAATAAATCATATAATGATATTATGTAATGTATAAAATATATGAAAATGATAAAATTATTGTTTCTTTAAAATTATATATAATTGGTTATTTTTACACATGTTTGAAACACATTTGTATATAAATTAAATTTTATATCAAACATAGTTAACATTATACAAAAAATAAATATGATTTATTAAGTACATAATTGTTTAATTACATTGTTGATATATTAAAGTAGCTATTGATAGTTATAATTATAACATATTTATACTTTCATATGAGTCATTTACAACCGAGTATCTTCAGTAATAATAAATACTCCATTCGTCCAATTATAATTGTCGTGTAAGAATAAAAATTGTGAAAATATTTGTCATTTTAGTTTTTTCAATGCAACATTAGTTACTTTTTTCCACTTATATCCCTTATATATTAATGATGAGTTACATAATCTAGAAATGAACTAATGATGATGTATGGTTCATTTTGTAAAATGATTACTCTTTTTCATATATTTATAACTTTTTTTGGTCTGTGTAAAATAAACTAGAATGAAATTATTTTGGGACAAATGGAGTAACTATTTACTTTTCTAAAAACATAACTATTTACTTATTACATGAAATTGATTAAATATTTATCTACTAATGAATTTTTTAAGCTATTTGTCCCAAACTATTCTAATTTAGCAAAACCTGTATCCTCACTCTTTATATTTTATATGTGACAACTTTTGTATATATATATTACCGCTGATTTTGATCTAGCTAGGATTGGGCGAATATGGGAAAGCTTATCCTACCCACCCACATTGCCAATGAACCAAATTTATTCATCATAATGTCATTCTTGAAGTGAAATTCATGTTTTGTAAGATAGGGAACCCAAAATGATAAAGCAACTAAGTAGTTTGTTACAAATATTATACAATAAGTAAACATTAAATATTATAGGTCTCAAACATAACTGTATCCCGTGAGTGATACTTGTGATCTCTACAATAAAAATCATTAGAACTAATTGAATTTATGATATTATTATTTTTAGAGTACAATGGTCGTAGTGGGGTTTGAACATATGACCGCATGAATTCTACCCCAACCCTCCACCACAAAGTGGAGGATATTATGATATTATAGATAAAGTAATTTAAAATTAATTTTTGATGAAAATATATTTCATAAATTAATTTATTATATATTTATGTAAAACATATATAACATTCATATATAATTAGTAGTCAACAACTTTTTCATTTATGATGTTATTAATCATAGAGTCAAAAGACTATTTTGTAATTAAATATATTAAACAATTATATTTAAATTAAATTTATATGATTTTTTTAAAAAATAAAAGTAAAAGAAATGGAAAATAAAGTGAGAGAGAGAGAAAATAGGGAGACGGTGACAAGAGAGAGAAAAGAGAAAAAAGTGAGAGAGATAGAGAGAAAAGGGAGGGGTGGAACAAAACAGAGAGAAAATTTGTGTAACTTTTATAAAATAAAAGAAAAATATATAAAAAAGATGAAGATAAGAAAAAAAAACACAAATCTAAGTACATGCGGCGTCACCAAATTAATATAGATTATTTATGTAATTTTGTCAGCCTATTCAATTCTTATATGGATAGTAGATAAAATATATTTTGATTGAATTTTGGTATGAGGAATTTTGTTGTTGGAATATACCTGTTATGGAACATTAATGTCAATGTCAATTTTGATGACATTTGCAGTTAAATTGATATATTTAGGATATTATGAACTTTAACGCCAGTGTGAAAATATTATGCTTCTAATGAATATAAATGCTCTTTTAATGTGAATTGTTATACATAAATTTAAATAATAGAGTTCTACCCATAGTTTTAAAAACTAAAGCAGGTCTTGTACAAAAACATTAAAGCGGTGATTGACCTCGTTAAGGTATTGGTTCACTTGCTCAATGGTTGAATCAGTGAGTTACTTATTGAACTGCATAACCTGATCTTTAATAAAAAATTAAAATTTACATACCGTGTCTTAAGAAAAACACACCACAAATTACTACTATAACTTCATAAATTAATATACCATTTTATTATTAGTAATAATATCTATATATATAAAAGCAGAAGTGAGGATAATTATGTCTTTTTCCCCTCATTTTAAGGCTAAAATAGTAATTTAACTCTTCCACTCTATTTTAGGATAAAAGTGTAATTGTAGAAGTATTTTTTTATATTATAATTATCATAATTACTACAATTAAATTTATAATTTTATATTTAAAACATTATATTTGTATTTAAAACGCCATATATAAAATAATTTGATGAAAATCAAAATTTATTTTATATTTTAAAATGGTGGACTTTTGTTTAATTTTTAAAAAACTGGACAAATTTTAAGACGGTTAAGAGCTAGTCATTTTGCAAACAAACAACAAATTTGTTTGATTTACATAAGTGCTAATAAGATTGTATATTCGCTTGTAAGATGATCAAAGGCTAGTCATTTTGCAAACAAACAACAAATTTGTTTGGTTTATATAAGGGCTAATAAGATTGTATATTCGCTTGTAAGACAATTAAAGGCAAGTAATTGTACAAACAAACAAAAATTTCGTTTGATTTATATAGACCCAATATAGTGGCTTGGTAGAACAAAGAATATTTGGGTTTAACAAGTTTGGGTAGAACAAGTTTGAGAATATAAAAGTGGAATTGTAGGAGTATTTTTATATTTAACTATCATAATTATAATTAGCGCGATAATTTTAAAATTAAAAAACATTATATTCTTTTATTTAAAACATAATATAAAAAATTATGAAAAGCAAAAGTTATTTTATATTTAAAAATGTTGGACCTTTGTTTTATTTTTCTATCAAAAATTAATTTAAAAATTGGACAAATCTTTATTTTATATTAATAATAAATATTAAAAATTTTATTTAAATGTATTTAAGTATTTTTTTTTATAAAATCATTGGTTTTTTTCAAGAGATATTATATTTAAATGTAGTGTACACAATCTTTTTTTTCTTGAAAGATACACAATGTTTTTTATGAATTGTGAAGAGATTCGGTTCGAAGGGAAGGAAATGTCTAGGGATGACAAAGTGGACAAACTCACCCAAAACGGGTCGGGCTAGCCCAACCTACCAACAAAATGGGACGGGCTGGGCTAGCCCACTTTTGGAAAGTGGGTTGGAAATGCTAGCCCGCCCCACTTTAAGGTAGGTCAGCGGGCTAACCCACCTAAAAAATATAAAAAAATAACAAAATTAATTTTTTTAAAAAAAACAACAATTGGAGTAGCAAGTAGCAACATCCATACATTAAATTTAAAATTTGCTAAAAATAAGTTAGAAACATTACAACTTTCAAAATGCAAAATAATTAAATTGAAGTAGTTGCATCTAAGCATCTTCAATAGTTATTGTATTTGATCCCTTGGAAATAATTGGATCCATATTTAAAGCACAAATGTAACGCCTAACTTTTCCTTAACTTAATTCTTTACTTTATTTATCTTACGAAATATTTTTTTTTCTCTTAAATAATTCGTTTTCGTTTACGTAAAAATAATATTCCAAGTGTACATAGAATAACATTCTAAGCGAGTTAATTAATCCTACTACGTTCATTAGTTCATCACACATCTGATCCAAATATAGTTAAATATAACAGTCCTCTTACAATCCAAAATATATTGTCCCAAAATATTATACAGACAGTCCACTTCAAAATACAGAAAACAGAAAATCACAATCATACACACAGCTCATCCATCTTCTTCATCGTATCTTCTTCGACGTCATCCACATATTACTGTTCCTCTGCTCGCCCAAATGTATTGGGGTCATCACAGGTGTCAACCACAGACACAAATAGGGTAAGTTCCAGATAAACAGAGTTTAAATATCAGGATAATTTTACAAAACCAACATATCATTTATCATAGAAATTGCATGAAAATGCATGATACATGATCCATCAACTTTCAACTCATGGCCATAGTCAAGATAGCCCCATCTCAGTGGCACAGATTGGATCGACCAGTCAGGATAGGTCAGTGTTGCAAAAGGACTCACACCTACACAACATGTGATCATCATGGGTAGGTGATCTCCCCACTGTGTCTACCCCCCAGCTTAGACACCTTTTGTCTAAACGCTCGTCTCAATCCTCAGCTATCTGACACCTCCTCTTGAGGTCAACATCGCGGCTTAACCCCCGCAGGGCAACGTGGCTTAACCCCCGTAGGGCATATGCAGATGAATGAAACATGCATGAATAATCATTTCCTCATATCATTATCAATATTATTCTTCTTTTAGTCTCTTTATAAACCCAAAATCATCATATTCAAAGGCACATCGATAATGATTATTCGATATGTACAACTTCGTTCCATTCATCACGTAAAATTTTATAAATCATACATCAACCACAGTCTAATTCATACGTTTCTCAAAACAATCATCATACGTCATAATTCATCAAAGCTCAACATTAATTAATGAGTTTCACATAATCATAATAAATAAGATTACAATAAATAGATCATAACAACATATAAAATTTAATACGGGTATTTTAAGAATTTATAGAACATTAAATAAAAACATAACTTTAGTAAAACGTTCATCATATAATACTTTCTTTCAAATGACTTATTTATTTGAATA
>PYAF01000535.1:183646-200130 GCA_007407185.1 Glycine tomentella | reverse complement strand
TTATTTGTAAATGTGTTAAATGCCTTTTGTAAAAAATCTTTTTATGAAATAAGTTTGATTTTTATCTCTATGATGACTAAAATTATTTTATTTGTTATATTATTGATAATTTAATTTAAATTGATTAACTTTAGTTATCCTATAACAATTAATCAAACTATTATTTTTTAAAAATATATTAAATAAAGGTTATTGTGCTGGTTATCATAACAATTGAATCAAATAAAAAATTAAAAATTCCAAAATCTTGATGGAAAAAAATAACTAAACTATTATTTCTTTATTTTTTGAAAATGCCACCACTTTAGTTTATGGTTATTTATTCATTATTTTATATGATGAAAATTGAAAAAAAATTAATATATTCAATAAAAATAAATATTGTTAATTATTTGGTATATAATTATGTTAAATACTTTTATGAAATAACTAACGTAATAATCAATATGTAGACAGTTGCATCAATGCGGTTATTAACGGACCCATATTTATTCATTATTTTATATGATGAAAATTGAAAAATAAATAATATATTCAATAAAAATAAATATTGTTAATTGATTGATATATAATTATGTTAAATACTTATATGAAATAACTAACGTAATAATCATTATGTACACAGTTGCAACAATACTGTTAACAACGGACGCATATTCATAATAATCCAGTCTAAGTCTCAATTTTACTTATGAAAACAGTAAAAAGTTACTTTTAAAAAATGTATAATGGACATGTTTTACAATTTTGAAGTGATATTGTTAGTCACACTTTCAAATAGCGCTGTGACCTTGTTAGTCACAAATAATGCACACTTAATGAAATTATTTTATGATCGAATTGGGTACATGATCATTCCTTTTACTTATTAGATACTAATGTTAATGTCAATAACAAAATGTTCAATAAATTTATTTACAATAATATTATACGTCTTTTTACATCTTACAAGTAATAAAGCAAATGATAAAAATAATAAATGTACAAAATATATAACATTTTCATGCAAAGTACCGAATTTTTAAATTTACAAAAAATATCAATACAATGTAAATTGTTTCTACGAACAAATTTTGCGAAAATATCATTCCGAAAATATTTTTCACATAATACTCTTCGACTCACCACCAAATTTCTCTCATTGACCAAAATATTTCAAACAAAATATAATCCATCAGAAATTAAAATTTTCGACGGAAATATCCGTCGGAAACGCTAAAATTACCGACGAAATTTTGTCCGTGGGTAATTTCCGATAGATATGTCCGTCGGTAATTTCCAACGGACATATCCGTCGGAAATTACCCACGGAAATATCCGTCGGAAATTACCCACGGAAATATCCATCAGAAATTACCCACGGAAGTATCCGTCGGAAACGCTAAAATTACCGACGGAATTTTGTCCGTCGGAAATTTCCGGCGGATAATTCCGTCGGTAATTTCCGACGGAAATATTCGTCGAAAAATCCATCGAAAATTGAATTATTTTCCTTGGAATAATTACCGACGACCGTTTCTGTCGATAATGTACATATTTCCGATAGAATTTTTCTGACGGAAAATAATCCGTCGAAAATTATTTTCCATCGGAAAAATCCGTCGAAAATGCTAAAATTTCCTATGGATTTTGGTCTGTCGGAAAAATTCCATCGAAAATAGCTTTTATTTTTGTAGTGTATTCAAATATACAACCCATGATTTCATCCTCTCATTTTTTATGATACATTTGGTGTAAGCATGAAATTCTTTAGTCAAATGGTTCACATCGTTAAATATGATAGTGCTTGGAGTCAGATAAGTAACACCAAATATAAATCTTTTACTCTAATTTTGAAATATTTTTCACCAATATAGTAAAACTTTATCCAACAACTATCAAATAAATTATAAAACTTTAACACAATTGTGAGGAAATTTAACCAACACAATCAATTATTTGTTCCAATTTTGTCTTTGAAAATAATTCTAGTGGGAAGACATTTTTCAATGGCTAATAAAATTATTTGGAAAGTTAAACATATTCTTTGGCCAAAATGAAATAATTTTAAATTAGAACTCGTGAAAAGAAATCATAAAATCACAAACAATGTTTAAAATAAAAAAAATTATTCAATAAAACATACTTACACATCCAGAAGGCAGGTATAGATAAAATTTTGTGTAATTTTGTTCATTAAGGATGTTCCTGCAGTCACCTTTGTATCGCAACAAGATCAAAATTCATGGGTCGGAAAATGCAAAATGATAATGGACTACATGGATTGATTTTATATTTATAGAGATATTTTGTGTAATTTGTGCAATGATAAATTTGTGATGTTTTTTTTTTTTATATATATCTTTGGAGATATTTATCCCTACAATAACAATGGAACGTTTTTTTTAGTCATACTTTTTCATCTATCTAGTACTGAAGTCGGTCGTACTCTTTCAACCACTTTTATTTGATAGACTCGTCTTTTATAGTAAAAGTTTAATGCAAAAATTTGAAGACAGAAAAATCTAATTAGAAAAAACATAATTAATAGAAAAAAGAGAAGGGGAGATAGACAAAGCTCACTCAATTCTTTTTGAAATGTTTATGAAGTTGTTGAGCATCAACTGAAACAATATAAAATAAAAAAAACATAAGAATAAAATCTTGATCATTTTTTCTTATAAGAACTTGCAACAATGTTAAGAATTGTAGTGAAACAAAAATAAAAACTACAAAAAATATAGAATTGCCGTTAGTATGATATCTCTAATAAGAATCACCATTAAATCTATAATTGCTTAGAAAATTCATCCTGAAAATAATAACAGAAAAGAAACCAGACATTTAGACCATTTATGTAGAAAAACATTAAATCAAAATATGTAATTTCTAGGGGAAAGAAACCTATAGAAATATAGAATGACATATACTCACATAAATTTATATTTTAAAGGGAATTTCAAAACAATAAAAATAAAATAAAGAATGGAAAGGAAACCACTTACCTTGGTGACAAATGGAAAAGGTGAAGTTTTTCTTGAATAGCCTCAAGAAGATTTTCATAACCAATCCCATCTGCACACAAATTAAAAAAATAAAATAAAATAAACAACAGACATAGTTAGTCGTCAGATTAATATTTCAAAGGAAGAAGAAAAAGGAAATAAAAAATATCTCCGATTGAATCGCATTTAGCATACCTAGTCATATTTCCAAAACCCTCAAAACATGCAATCCTCAAAACTCCACTCTCATACGTGAGAACAGGAAAACTCACTCAAATCAAGAACTCATTTATAAGCACGTACGAGGGTCTTCGGATTTAACATGCAATTACATTCGTTGTTTTTAAAACTATAGTTATCGATAAGTCGTTAGATAAATATATTTGAACATAATAAAAATTCATTAAAACGAAAAACATGCATTTATATATATATATATATAATATAAAATTAACAATAATAATCTAAATTTAAAATCAATTTTAAAATTAAAAAATGCATTTTAAACCATAATTTATTTATTTTTTGGTAAGGATAAATTTTGAAAGTAATGGATAATATTTGATTCGGAGTAAACGTGGAATAGAGTCATGCAAAGACAAAGACAAAGGATTTTATATCTGATTTTTTTTTTTTTTTTACAAAAAGAGTTATATGCAAAAGATAAGAGTTCATGAAAAAAAAAACTAGCTAAGTTATATATAAATCATTTTTATATATAAATATATCATATTATTTGGTACTAAAAATGATTATGTGATACACTAATGGAAACTGTTTTTCAAATTATTTATTATCTTATACCAATCAGATTCGTTGTTTTTAAAAAAAATTATTTGAAATCATTTTAAATTTGAAATCATGCTCACTGTCTTTAAATTTGAAATCATTTGTCATTTATTAGATACCAATCGGATTTATTCAAAACAAAATATTTAAGTTAAGACATTTGAAATTTATAATTGTTTGTATTTTGAGAAGAATACAAAATGAATAAATTGCACTAGAAGAAGTCACATGTGTAATACCCAAAATTTTGACCTAGTAAGTTGACACATATCTGAGTTGGTTAGGATATATTTGTTTAAACAAGAAAAGAGATGTGTATGGAATAATTGCATGTGACTAATAATTAAATGAGTAATTAAAGAAAATTAAGGAAATTAACATTTCTTAATAAGGGTTAAGTTTGAGAATTTACACCATCACATATATAATTCTTTATGATTAATTTCTTTAATGGATGTTGTAATTAAATTGTTTGGAGAGTGTGATTTGATTAAAATTGCAATGTTTATTTATTTATTGTGTGCAGTGTTTTATTTTATATGTGATTTTAATGTGTAATTAATGGTTTTATTTGACAGTTGATTTAAATTACTTGAGTTATAAATTTCTCTGACAATTTAGTATTTGAGAAATTTTACTTGTAAATAAATTTGTATAGATAAAATTATAATTTATCAACTAGCATAAATTTTATTTTCATGGTTAAAGTTTTATAAAATTTAATCACATCACAATTAAATTATGCATTGTAAAATTATAATGCACAATTAAACTCTCGACGACACCTAATGGGTCACATGTCACCCCACATGGACATGTGGAGTCCATTAACCCTTCACTCAAGGAGAAACCCTCGACCACACCTCTCCAACACACCACAATTCAATTTCATTTTCCTAACTTGGTGCCCACTCCAATCTCTCCCTTTTCTCTTACACTTTCAGCCCACCTTCACCTAAGAGAACAAAACCCATTTCTTCCTTCCTTTTGCTGGTCTAGCTAAGAGACAAAGATGAGGAGGGGAAGGAAAAAAATTATGCTCATTGGTTCTTGTTGGTACCATTGCTAGAGCTCAGGGAAGCTAGCCATCCTCACCATTTCTTCTTTCTCTTTTTCGTGTGAGATCACCTTGGGTAAGCGAGAGTTCTTTATTATGAACTCAACCCTTGGTTACCTTTGGGAGGAGTTAATCTTGGTTGTATTGGTCCTCCATGATCATGCATTGTATAAAAACTTGAGTTTTTTAAGAGAAAAGGATTTTTGAGAAAACTGTTTTTGGTGAATATGTGGTTAAAATCTGACGCATGCATGTTTTTATCACTTCTTTTTTATTTATTTTTTATTTGGGAGAACTGTAAATACAAAGGAGACTTTGTCCAATTTTTTCAAAAATTTATACACAAGCTTTGAATTCAAAATTATGAACCACAATGGTGAAGAGGTTGGATGTAATTTCGGATTCTCTGGACCAACCTCAGTGTTTTGAACTTCTCTCAAAATCTACCCGTTGGTTTTTTTATTAAACGAGTCTTGTTTTAAACCAGACACAAAATGCAACAACTTCTTCGTTGGTGCTTTTGTGAGATGAGTCCATTTTGAGACTCATCTGTAACATGTAGAGTGGTTTCCTTATGGAGAATTGTGTGTCTGATAGTGTGTAGTTTTTTTTTTTCAATTTTGAGTCTTTATGGTGATCATCTTGAAAAGGTAGTTAGAGTTTCTTAGACTAGAGAGAAAATGTTTTTTAACCATGTAAATTAGAAAAATCATAGAAGTTACCTTCAAATTTCAAAGGGTCAGGTAAAACAGAGTAGTGTTTGATGGACTATTTTTTTATGTCTAGAAAAGGGATGGAAACAAAATTTTACTAGGAATGACACAAAAATTTTGGTACAATTTTTATCTTGTTGAAAAGATATTTATGTTAGCTTTAAACTGGAAAAATCACCATTCATTTTGGATTTGGGAAGTGGGAGAAAATTGTACACCTTTGAACTGTGTCAAAACTGACAACAACCCTATCTTGTTGCCTTGTGGAATTTCTAGGATTTTTTTTTGTAGATTTTTGCTAATGAATTGTGATACCTTGTTAAAAATATGAGAAAATTATCTTTAAGTGCATGTAAAGTTTTCAGTTTATAAAATGTTTTGCTAAATTTAACAGAGCCTTGAATTTGTTTTATTTTTCTAGGGCTTCGGGTTTTGGTGTGATGTGTTTTGTTTGTGATAAGTTGTTTATTTTTGACTAAAGTGTAGGCTAGCCATAATTATTTGTGGATATATGTGTTATGCTCTATTTTGTACTAATTGAAAGACCTGAAAAGTGTGCTGAGCAATTATTATTGTGTGTGCATTATTTGATTTGGAGATTGGGAGGTGTGACCCTGGGGCACTGAAATGTATGTGAATGTTGTGTGTGATACGATTGGTTTACGACCATAGTATGTAATCACTTTGTTTGTTAGATGTGGTGGTATGGTAGTGACAAGGACTTTGGCACGAGACCCAATGTTGCTAGAACTTTGTTCTGGAAGGCATTGTACATCTTGAAAGACATGCATTGTTGTGTGCAAGTTCACAAGGACTCGGGCACGAGTACCGATGACTAGTATATTCGAGTAAGGATAGTGTGTTGGAGAGACGTGCAAGTGGACGCGATTATGCGATGGAATGCTGAAATGCAAGTTGAAGAGAGTTGCATTGGCATCGTGTTGGAAGTTGTAAGAGCTTGTAAGATAGTAGATAATTGGTGGTTTTCACATCATGTGGTGTGGGAAGACGGTGTACTCGATTGTCTATGTGACATGTTGTTGGAGCCGAGGATTGATCTCGGACTCATTTGCCAATTCAATGTTGTTTATTAATATCATGTGTAGTGGAGCCCTATGATGACGAAGAACATAAAATCTCTGTAAGAAATATATGTTAAGATAGTAAAAGAAATGTTTTAGGATGTGAGTGAGATTTGGTAGATAATCTCATCGTGGTGGTTGAAACATTGTGTGACTTTTTAAAGTCTTTCTATGTTTTCACTGACGAAGCAGGAAGGCTCATCCATTATATTTTGTTCAGGATCAAATGGCAAGCAAGGAGCCAACACTCCATTTTGAGGCTGAGAGCACTTGAAGACAATGGATACCCGATGCGATCAGAGACGTGGATTACTTCCTTGGGTACCTCTATTACAGTCGGATGCTTGCTGACTTATGTTCTTTTGTGTAGTTTCCACAGAGACATGCGTCAAAATGCCACGATTTGGCAAAATAATTGTCAAAATGCCATGCTCCCGAAAAGTTTTGTTGAAATGCCACAATACATAATTCGCAGCACACCTAGGCGAATTAGGTGGCTGATGTGGCTTGCCTTTTTTGCCACGTGGCAGTCCCGTATTGGTTGGCATAATTTGGTAGAGGGGTTAGCGAATTTGGTGCTGACCGGGCAGTCCCGTATTGGGCAGCGCAGACACGTGGCAAGGTCTGGTTGGATGGAAACGTAATTGGGCATGGTTGCCGGCAGGAGAGGAAAAACTATAAATAGGCCACGAATTTGAGAGGAAAGGCATGCATTTTGCTTCATTCTTTGCTTCTTGGCTTGTTCCTTAGCTTAGGAGCTTAAATATTAGTATTAGGTAGGTTAGAAAAGTGATGTGGCCCTTCATCAATTCTTCTCTTGAAGAGGTTCTCTCCACTATGAGTAGCTAGCTTCTCTGAGGATTGGATGTAATCTTTTTAACCCTATGTCTCTCTTTTAATATTTATTTATGCATGAATCGTTTCTATTCTTTATTGGTAATTTCATTCTGTGCTTAATGCTTGATCACTAGTTTCATGAATTTAACTCTAAGTGAGATTGGAAAGTAATCTTAGGGTTTGAACCGAATGATTATTACTTGTTATGTTACGTTGCTAGGAATAAGACATAACGTTCTGATTGCATAAAGCACACGATTATGAATTTAATGCTGGGGTGTTTACTTCATATGCGAATGATCGATATTCGGTAGATATCCTTAGAACTTGAATGCGAGGGATCGATTCAGGGTAAAATAGTGTGCATCAATAAGAATAGACGATGATTTATGCATGGTAATATTAATTGGATATAAAAGGATAAGAATGATGAAATCCAATCCCACTTTCTCATAGATATATTTCATTTTTGGTAAGTTTAGTTATCTTCCGTTACTTTCTTAAACAAATGAAATTCCGCTCAATCTACTTGTACATAACTATTGAACTGTTAAATTTTATTTGGATTAACTGAGTAAGCTCAAGTCCCTGTGGAGACAATCTTATAATTTTTTGTAACTTACAACGACAAATCGGTACGCTTGCCAAGAGTCTTAACAAGTTTCTGGCGCCGTTGCCGGGGACTTCGAGTCGCTCACTCAGTTCTTTCAAATTTAATTTTTTTTAGTTGAATAGGACTTTTTTCTTTACTTTCGTTATTTTGATTTTGTATAAATTCTCTTGTGTTTTATTTTATTTTCACTAACCTTGGTACTTACGAGTTATTGCAAGTTTGTTCTTTTTCCTTTTTGAGGTAAATTTCTTGCAAATAAATTGTTATTTAAATTCAGAAATTACCAATATCATAAAAGAAGGAAAAGAAACAAACAACCAAAGGGCCAGCGAGTAAATCTTCTTCTATTTTGATTCTGCTTCACCGGTAAAGCCACCTCTAAATATGGTTGATCGAGGGGGAAAAGAAAATAGACCACCAAGGAGGACTCTGGGTGACTATGCATATCAACAAGTACCAAAGCATTTCAACAACATAGTCATTCCTCCTTTTAGCAAAATTGAAGCCCACATTGCTTAGTCTAATTGGAACACATCCTTTTGCCGGATTAGATCATGAAGATCCATACGCTCATTTGTCTACCTTCATGGAACTGTGTAGTACCATGGGAGCCTCTGATGCAGATGCTGAAGTTGTCTATCTCAGAGCTTTTACGTTCTCCTTGACAAGTAAGGCAAAGGTATGGCTTCAATCCCAACCTAACAAAAGTTTTAGCACTTGGGAAGAAGTGGAGGAGAAATTTTTTGTCGGATTCTTTCCTCTATCTAGATTCATAAATGCAAAGTCAGCAATTGCTACTTTTTCCCAAGGGTTTAATGAACCTCTCTGTGAAACATGAGAGAGATTCAAATCTTTCCTGCGTAAGTGTCCAAACCATAACTTTGATGATATTGCACAGTTACATATTTTCTATAGTGGTTTGAGACCTCAGACATAGATGATTCTTGATGCCTCAGCTGGAGGTATCATGATGTCAAAGAGCCCGGAGGAAGCAATTGCAATCATTGACTCCATAGCAGCCAGTGATTACCAGTCTCACCATGATAGATCTCCGATTCAAAGAAAAGGTATAATGGAGCTCGATACTCAGAATGCAATTCTAGCTCAAAATAAGCTCTTGACTCAACAAATAGAGGCCTTAACAAAACGGATAGGCCAACTTCCTCAACAATTTCAGCAAGTATCTGGTGATTGCCAACAAGAAGAGGAGGCTTATTATATGCAAAATCAGACCAGATCTCAACAAAACTTCCAAGGAAATTACCAAGGCTATAGAGATGGTCCAAGTTCTTATGGCTGGAGATAGCAAAATGATAATGCATATTATGGTCCCACTAACTCTTCTTTTGCAGGTCCCTCTAACAACTCTTATGCAGGTTCTTCAAATATGTGTCCACCACAACAACAGGAAGCTCAGCCTGATAGAATAGCAAAAATGCAAGATACTCTAACTCAGTTTATGCAGATGTCCGTTTCAAATCAAAAGAACATTGAGGCTTCCATTAAAAATCTTGAAGTTCAGGTTGGACAGCTTGCAAAACAACTATCTGAGCATAGAAGTGGACCTTTTTCAGCAAACACACAGGTTAATCCAAAGGAATCAAGGGAGTGTTTTAGAGTGGATGTCTTGCATGGAGGAATTTCTGACTCCAAAAAGTTGGTTCAAGGAAAAGATCGTTTAGAGAATATATTAGTTGAAGCAATAAAGAAGATGAGTAAATCTGAAGAAGAAGATAGTTTAGATTATCTCCAACAATCAAATGCTTTCAAAAAAATTCCTTACCAACAGTTTATCTTTGAGGAATTGTCAGAGGAAGTGAAAAATCAAGAATCACAGATAAAGGTAAATGCAGTACCTCTATATGCTAACAATGCTTTCCTTGGAGGGAATTTAAAGAAACCAGTTATTAGCAATACAAGTCCAAAAGAAAATAAATTGGTAAAAATATTGAAGGAAAATACAAAAGCCAAGGGCTCATCCATATTGTCCAATTGCTGGGAGCCAAAGCCATAACAAAGGCGTCCAACTAATACGACGTTAAAGAAGTGCTCCTGGGAGGCAACCCAATGTTTTTAATTTTTGTCTTTATTTGTGTTAATTTAATTTATGTCTTATGCTTATAAATTATATGTCTAAACTTTACTTTTTGAATTCTTATCTTTTTTAATGTATCATCTGTTTTGTTAGAACTTGGATATAAGTCCATTTTGTTAGGAGAAGGTAAAGCAGGTGAGGATGAAGAACGTGGCAAATCCCGTGTGCTTGCTGACCTGTGCTACCTATTCTTGATCCAGGAATAACAGAAGAGAATTCAGCTTACTATCTCGCTTTGAGCGTTGATTATCTGAATGAAGGACACCGAGCTCCTCAGCCATGATCTTAAAAAATTTGTGACATTGTTTTTATATTCCTTTTACCGCTTTGTAGTTTACGTTCAGTACTTTGTTATTTCCTATGTTTGATGTTTGCTTGATACTTGTGTGCATTTATGATTCTTTTTGGTATTGCACACTTTGATTGCACACAGAGGTTTCTCTCTTTGAAAATACACATTTTAAATACTTTTTGTTTTATTAACATGGTTGTATAAATCTTTTTAGGGCTTAACTGATATGTCATGTTTTGAAAAGAATCAACAAGATAAATATTTTGAAAACTTGTTTTTGATTTGGATCAGAACACCAATAAATGAATTTTGGAAACTTTGAGAATGAAAAACAAATGAATGATTTTCCAAAAGATCAAATGAAGGCAAAGTATTTTTACATGGAATTGATAAATAACATCTTTCGAAACATTGATTTGATTTGAACATGAAAACAGACCTTAAAGCCTTAGTGAGTTTGTGCAACCACAAAAATTATATTGAGTGACCTCACTGATAAAGTCTATAGTTGATTTTGCATAAATTTCTAATTGTCATAACACATGATTCATGGATATGATTTAGGCATTCTTTCTTTGTGAACATCTTTTAAGCCACTGGCCAAAAAGCTATCCCAATGTATATAATGATTTACCCTTTGCAAGCCCTTTGAGCCAAACACTTGATATTTTGTTGGAACCCTAACCTAGGATAAGAATTTCCTTACCTTACCTAAGGTTAGGAGAGCAAAAAGGGAATATTTTGTTGATAGAAACCTTTTGGGTAGCTCATGCGATGAAAAAGACTTTTAAACATGGCTATATGCTATTCGTGTGAAAGAAAAGAAAGAAAAAGAGAAAGAAAAAGAAAAGAAAAAGAAGAAACAAAATTCCTTATGTCCTAAATTTTAGTATTCTGTGAAAAAAGGAAATGAATGAAAAGATTGATATGATAAACATGGATATCTTGGAAAGAAAATAGGAGGTGGTGATCTAATTGTTTTATCTTTATTTGCTCTCCTAGTCCCAAGGTACTTTTTGAATATCCAGAAAAATAAGATTTCTTTCTAGCCAGACACAACCACAAAAGCCCTAATGATCCATGATAAATATGTACTTTGATTTGATGGAAAATGAACTGCAAAATTGATCTAAGATATATCAGTGATGGAATTGAGATTAAACACTTACTTGTGGGAGAATTAAACACTTTTTGAAAGGTTTTCCTCTGTTTAAAACAAAAAGGTGTTTCCTCTGATATTCTTTAGAAATGAAATGTGAATTGATCTTAATCTCATTTGGTTTTGTAAAATTTCATCTTTTGTTTCAAATCTCAAAGTTGACTGTTTGAAAATATGTTCTGATCACTCTAGAAAGTTGATTCTTTACAAAGCATGTTCATCTTTTATACTCCTATTAATTGTAGTGTTAGTTACTTTGCTTGAGGACAAGCAAGATTCTAGGTTGGGGGGAGTAATAAGTGCCATATTTAAGTTAAAATCATATCTCAAATGCTGGCACTTATCTTTTGATTTAAATAACTTTGCTTATAAACTTACCCTAAACCTAGTTAAAATGTATTTAGTACTTAGATAAATGTTGTTTTTCATATTTCGGAATATTAATCCAATCACATTTTGTATTTTGATAGATTTTGAGGAATTCTGAAGCTTCTAAACAAGCAAAGCAAGCAAGAAAGACTTAGAAAGCAAACTTGGGAGGTGTTAACAGCAAAACAGACCCACAATTCATCAAGGCCTAAAAGCTTTCTTCAGAATTAAGTCATTAGCTCGCCCAAGCGAGCCTCTCCAGTGCAATTCACTCGCCCAGGCGAGTTGCAAGTTCCAAGGGGATAAACATTAGCTCGCTCAGGCGAGCAAACAAAGGCAAAATCACTCGCCTGGGCGAGTGAAGCTGGTAGGAGAGAAAAACTATAAATAGGCCACGCATTTGAGAGGAAGGGCATGCATTTTGCTTCATTCTTTGCTTCTTGGCTTGTTCCTTAGCTTAGGAGCTTAAATATTAGTATTAGGTAGGTTAGAAAAGTGAGAGAAGTGAGGATTAATGTGGAGACTCTGTCGGAAAGAAGCGGTGATGGGGCCTTCATCAATTCTTCTCTTGAAGAGGTTCTCTCCACTATGAGTAGCTAGCTTCTCTGAGGATTGGATGTAATCTTCTTAAATCTATGTCTCTCTTTTAATATTTATTTATACATGAATCGTTTCTATTCCTTATTGGTAATTTCATTCTATGCTTAATGCTTGATTCTACTTGATCACTACTTTCATGAGTTTAACTCTAAGTGAGACTGAAAAGTAATCTTAGGGTTTGAACCGAATGATTATTACTCGTTACGTTACGTTGCTAGGAATAGGGCATAACATTCTGATTGCATAAAGTATACGATTATGAATTTAATGTTGGGGCATGTACTTCATATGCGAGGGATCGATATTCGATAGATATCCTTAGAACTCGAATGCGAGGGATCAATTCGGGGTAAATAGTGTGCATCAATAAGAATAGACGATGATTTATGCATGGTAATATTAATTTGATATAAAAGGATAAGAATGATGAAATCCAATCCCACTTTCTCATAGATATATTTCATTTTTGGTAAGTTTAGTTATCTTTTGTTACTTTCTTAAACAAATGAAATTCTAACTATTGAACTGTTAAATTTTATTTGGATTAACTGAGTAAGCTCAAGTCTCTGTGGAGACGATCTTATAAATTTTTGTAACTTACAACGACAAATCAGTATGTTTGCCAAGAGTCTTAACATGTCTTTTTAGCATTAATTTGATCCTAAAAACAAAATTATTTATTTTATTTTTCATGCAACAAACATTCATTGACTGGTTTTAATTGACTTCTGCATACATACATACATACATACACACACACACACATATATATATATATATATAGGGTGGTGGATATGGTAAGGCCATTGCCTTAGACCTCATATGCACTCGCTTGTTATTAATTATATTATATGTCATTGATAATTGAAATATGCAGCAACTAGCATTCATCTAATGGTTTAGTAGTTGTTGGTCATCATAATTGATTATATGAACGTATGTCAAAATTATCTACAATTTGAAATTTAAATGTATTGATTATTAATAGAGAAAACCATTGTTAATGCACGGAAGAACCGTATTAATATGTTTAAACAATGTGAACAGTTGTTAGAAGTAAAAAATAGGGGAAAATTAAACATTTTTAATGATCATTTTATATTTTATATGTTTATGATTCAAGACAATGAAAAAATAATCATAAAAATTTAAATATTTAATGATATTAAATGAAATGATTCAATGTAACAATTTATAATATTCAAAAGTTAGAAAAATAATATGTAAATTGATAATTTTATATTATACAAATGTAAAATTAGTGCTCTAGAGATACTAGTTAGGTAAGTAAAAAATAACATTTTTATATTGAGATGTCAAAAAATATGTTCTTCAATTATTTCTAAAATATTTTCTCGTGTAATTTTCAGTAAAATTCTCTCTTAATTTATTATCTAATGATTACTGATTAACAAAATTCTTTATATAATATAAATTTCTTTAAGAAATTTTGCTTAAGGCCTCAAACTTCCTAGACATTACTCTTTCTCTCTCTATATATATGAGAATCCAAAAATAGGTTCGGATGATATAACGACTTCGTTTAATTTCCTTATTTTAATCTATTATGTCGATTCCTTTTTTACCGAGTACGTTTTTATTTTACTGAAAAAAAAAATTTCTACGTGATTCAATTACGTAAAAATATTCTAAACAATTTGCTACGTTGGAATGATTTAATATAATGCGTAGTCTAGTTATTTTAAGCAAAATTAAATAAAACAGTCCGTGTACAATCATCCATAATAAAATACAGACCACTATCAGGTAGTACCATATGAACTACATAACTCTCAAAAACAGTCACAGCAATTGATATCACCCATACATCAAGCCAAAACACAGCATAAAATTCATCAGACTTCTTCCAGGTCTCAGCTAATCACTGTTCCTTTGCTTGCCCAAATTAATTGGGGTCATCACAGGTGTCAAACCACATACACAACTCGGGTAAGTATTTAATAAACATAATTAGATAATTGACAGAAACAGAGACAGATAAATATTCAAAACAGAATAACAAATAATAAACAGACATATGTTGAATGATGCATGCTTTATTTATTAAATGATGCATGACTGAGATCTTAGAGGCCTAATCAAAGGTACCAGAAATTAGAATAGTTTCACTCACTCCAGTGAAACAGTCCCACCCACTCCAGTGAGACCTCCCTCCACTTCGAGGGGAAAAAGGGTACCATACAGTTCCACCCACTCCAGTGGAACAGTCCCACCCACTCCAGTGAGACCTCCCTCCACTCCGAGGGAAAAATGCAAAAATGAATGTAATGATTTTCTTTTTATTTTCAATTACCAATTGGTATTTATTCCATTCAAATTCTCCTGATTTTGGCACTATCACTTCATCATGATTAATTTCATTAAAAAATACAAGTGTGCCATAATTTCTTTTTAGAGAAATAAATCATATGTCCATGATCCAATTTTTAATAAAAATGGAATTTTCTATCATAGCTCAAGACCAAGTGAACTATCAGACAGCTACTTTAATTTATACAGTTGCATTAATAAATACGATACAACAACTAAATAAAATACATTACAGCAACTATAAATAAAATATAATACAGCAACTAAATAAATATGATACAGCAACTAAAATATGATACAACAATTAAATAAAATATGATACAGCAATTAAATAAAATATGATACAGCAATCCAAATAAAACATACAACAATCAGCAACATAATATTATACAACAAACATTAAATCCAGCAACAGCACATACAACAACAGCAACCTATTATTTTATACAACACTAAATACAGTAATCCTAATTAAATATATCACCATATACAACAACTTAGTATCTTACAGCATCAGTAAATACAGCAACCCAAATAAATATTCATCACCCAAATAAAATATACAGCCATATTAAATCAATATACAGCATCTCAATAAACTATCTTACAGCATCCTAATACTAGCATACAGCAAGGTAATCTATGGCCTAAAATTTATTTTGTTACTTCCTTGTTGATCTAAATTAATTAGTTTTTAAATTAGTTAAAGTTACTTATTTTAATTATGACTTAGGTACTAGATTACTTCCTTGTGACATTTTTACAAACACATGGTGTACCAAATTTTAATTTTCACCAAATTAAAGAAGAACATAATTTAAATTTAAAGAAATGGAGGTTAAATTATCCTATCAATTATCTAATCTATGTCCATTAAATTACTTCCCATACCTTGCTTCTTTAAGTTTGAATTTCAGCAAGTGGTCCAAACTCCCTAGTATCTTCACGTGGAGCTTCCTTTGAATGTGGCTGGTTTGCTTTTGTTTTTAAGTGAAGGAATTAAGTGAAAAGGATATGTTAAAAGTGGGGTTGCTGTTTGCGAAAGTGTGGGCTATTATGGTTTTGTTTTTTTTCTTCAAAATTGAAAAGGATGCTGAATGAAGGAAGGTGCTGTCCGTGTAAAAATTCTGCTCCTTCATTTGGTCCCACATGCTCTTTATATAAGTTGTTTTTTCCTTGCCTTAGTAAAATATCCTATAGCCTAATTATTTCTCATCTTTTTTGTTGGTCCAATCAGTTGCTTTTTGGCTTTCCAACCGTCCAAGTGGATGATTTCCACAAAATTCTATAGTTTCTACTCCATTCCATGCATGGTACGGTCAAGTCTTGCTTTTGGTGCTATTTTTGTTTCAATTTTAAACACAAACCGTGGAATACCTATTTTATGGGTTTTTTATGTTTTTATTTTCTTAGCACCTTGTCTTATATTAGTTATAAATATTTTTATGATTTATGAAAGCTAAATTTTAATTGTTTTATTGAAAGTATTAATTTCTAAAATTGGTTAAAAACTAGATTAATTTGTGATATGTTTTAGTAATCAATTTTGAGATATTTCTTAAT
>PYAF01000535.1:167461-178148 GCA_007407185.1 Glycine tomentella | reverse complement strand
TTAGTCACCATTCTTAAATTAAATGTAATTATACTTAATATACTACTAAGTATTTTAATAATAAATAATTTTATTTATGTAAATATATTTTATAAATCCTAAATACAAATATAAAAATACATAGTTTTAAAAAACCGTACTTTTCACAGTCTTAAAATCTAGTTAGAAGTATTAGATTAGAAGCATTACAAAATAGTATTAGAAATACTAGAAAAATATTAGAAGAATTACATTTCATTTCAATTACAACTGAAAATCACCCCAAATGGGACCTAAAGAATTATTTACTTTCAAGAATCAAATCTACAAAAACATTTATTATAAAATTATTTTATTATAAAAACTAAATTTACAACACTTTCTATTATAAATATTTTTACCAAAATCTGAAAATTTTACGTATGAGCTGGAAGGGATCTAGATAGGTTCCAAATTTTGCACGTCGGATGATGAGTCAACATTGTTTAGGGAAGGGACCTGCAAAACAAAGGAAAGACACTCCGACGCTCAAGTAAGTACATCAATTATACGAGAATAACTGAGTGTGTGAAAGTGTATAATAGACTTCCAAGGGTGTCTCGGAGGGATGTCCACTATAATAACCATGGCTAAAAAAAAAAAATGAATTACTGTAGCAGTTACTGTAGCTTGGCGCTCCGAGCGTGGCACTGTAGCAGAAGACTATTTTTCGCGATTTTTGGCGCCATCAGCGCCAAAGTGGCCCCAGGAGCGCCGCAGATGCTGGAAATTGGTGCCAGGAGCGCCAAAGTGGCGCCAGGAGCGCTAAAGTGACGCCAGATGCACTGGATTTTGGCGCCAAGGGCGCCAGAGTGGCGCGATTGGCGCGACATGTCGGTCAGGCCACCTATAGAAGGTCATTTCGCGTTTTTTTAGAGGAAACCACTGTTCCTCTTCTTCCCTGAGCCTGGACCGCCATTAATGCACCTTAGAAGCTTCAAACCTTCATCATAAATCATATAAACACCTCCTAATCACCTATAACCTTGATTGGAACCAAATAGAAGCCAAATTTCAGCCTAACCCTTGAGAGAACCCCATTCCTTGAGTTCTTGAAGAGAGCTTAGCTTTGGAAAGGAAAAGGAGGCAATTCAAGAACACCAGAGCTAGGAGAAAGGATTCTCCAGCCTTCCTCGACTGATATGAGGTAAGAAACTTACGTTTTAACCGTTTAATTTGTGGAATGGGAGAGTGGGTGAATAGTAACCAATTGACTATAAGGCTGGAATTAGGCTTAGGTTCTTTAGAAAAGAATAATCAGGAGGTTGTTCTGAGAGATATGGAACCTTGAAACTGAAATTGTGATGAAGTTTGAGTTTGGCTCTGGGAAGGAAGAAGTGTGTGTGAATGAGAGGTACTATGGCCTGTATTAACTTAAGTACCTTTACAAAAGATGTTCATAAGGTCAAATGAACGGTGAAAACATGTTGATATATCTGGTTTGGCTGAGTTGGATAATTGTTGGTTCTTGGTATTAGTAAAGCTTTGAATTGAGTTGTACAGAGTCTTAAAGGAACTCTGAGGCCTTAGTTAGACTGAGGCAGACCATTGAGGGTCAATGGATGGCCTAGTAGAAGCTGGGCTAAGATGAACATTAAGTTAGAAGACAGAAACTAATTATGAAAGGAAGGGTGTTTCCTTCCATATAAATGGTTGAACACCATTTCTGATTGTCTATTTCATGTCTATTGTAGGGCGTGAGACGCATAGCACTAGTGGAGGTCACCACGAGGCTAGGAGAGTTGATTCTGAGCTGAGACCAGGTAAGCTCAGTGTTCTTGGGGAATGTTTCCCTACTTGTGTTCATTACACCCTACATGGGTGGTTGTTTGATGTATCTTGCATGCAGACGTTGTATAATGCTGTAATATTGAATATGTATGAGTTGATAATGAAATGCATTGATGGATGGCTGGCAATTGTATGCTAGATAAACCCTGAGATAGGGTATGCTTGTGCTGACTACACTAGTATAGTGTATACTTGTATGGATTTTGGTCATGAAATGATTGTGATGATGTTGTGTGACGTGCATGAGAATTTTACTGGCCAGTAGAATAGGGAACTATGGACCCTCGGGAATGTGCCCTTAAGTGGATGATCTCCCTTGGGATAATCCATAGGCATCCATGTAAACCCTGAGTAGATGTGCCTTTTAAGTAGATGATCCTATTCAGGTATTGGGCGGCAAGTCCTGAGGGAATGTGCCCTTAAGTGGATGATCTTCCTTAGGCATGGATTGAGCGAGTCCTGAATAGATGTGCCTTTCAGTAGATGATCCTATTCAGGTACTCAGGTAAAAGTCCTGAGAGAATGTGTCCTTCAGTGGATGATCTCTCTCAGGCAATGTATGTTGGTTATATATGTTTGCACTGTGATGCTATATGTATGCAGCAGGTTTCTGTGAGTCGAGAAGGCTGTTTATATGATAAAGGATTACTTGATGTGATTTCTGTTCTATTATGCTATATATATATATTGATATGCTGGGAAGTGAACCAAGGGGAGGAAAACCTCTGAGAACCCTAAGTTTACTGGGATGATTATCTCACCCCTGTTTGGGGCTCATGTTGCAGGAACTGAGACAGAGGTCGCTGAAAGATCCCAAGGCAAGAGGCCCGAGCTGGGATAGCGTGATAGATTACCCTAGGTTTAGAAGGTTGAGCTTGTTAGCTCACATTTTGATTATTTTGTCTATATTTTTGGAAATCTAGGGGATGTCTGTAAATGACAAATATTCACCATATATGTATATAAAGTGTATTTATATTGGTTTCAGGCTTCCTTTATTGTTTATTTCCATACTTGCTGCATTACTCTGATATTGTAATAATGTTAATACGCCGGGTGCACACGGGGTGTTACATCCACCGTGGGTGAATAGTGATGAGTAATGGGGGGGGGTTGTCCTCTGAATAATGACTTAGTAAAAGTTTAGAGAACTTGTATTTATAGTATGGAGTGTGAGCTTTGGCCCTTTGTTCGTTAATGACCTGTTGATAAGATAATAACAGATAATAGCCGACAGTTATCTAATTTAAATAGAAGATATTGTGTACCTTATTGATATACTGTTACTTGGAGATAAGTAACAAGTTGTAGATAACTTGTAGAGATATTAGGTGATAAGGTGGTTGCACCTGTTTGAATAACCAGGCATAGTTGATATGTTGTTAATAAGGAGATATGTACTGTAAACATCCATGCTCCTATAGAAAGTCAACGTATGCACTCCTGTAACAAGGTTAACAAGGAAGGCGAACAAGTGTGTCCGGGTTGACACTTAGAGAATAAATAAGCACCAATAATGTAGCAGTGCTGACGTGGAGAGTGTCCACATGTATAGTAACCTTTCAGTGACGGCCACATGTCAGTTTACCATGTTGGACTGTACATAAGCCCCCCAACCTCTGAGCCGATTTGTAGGCGAAAGAAGGATGAATGAGCGTCGATGAAAAATGTCCATTGTCATGGCAAACAATATGATGAGTACTGCCAGCCCTCAAGGGTGGACAAGTGATGTCGTGCGTGGAGGTCAATAACTTTGTAAAGTAATGTCTTGAACCTAGACAAGGTTGTCTGGGTTGTATCGAGACTTGAACCTGGACAAGGTTGTTCGGGTTGTTATTGCTGAGCTGTCCAATGTGGACTAATTTGATTTGTAGATAAGATCAGATCAGGCAACTGAATCGTCAAGGCTGATAACTTCTGCCGATATCTGATCGTTGGAGGAGACATTGAAAACATGCATTACTCCTCTTTAAATGTTGCAGGCGCGTGCTGCCCACACAGCTATAATCATGCCTATGTGTCACTCAAGGAGTGGGCACATACATGAGATCATGCGGTAGTGGGTCAATGCAGTCAATCATGGCGCGAGCTTCTAGGGGATGTTTCAAAATCCCGCCAGTAACCATCGGGCCTCACTCCCATTTAAAGATATGAGACTTCTGTCATTTCCACCGTCACTCCTATGTCTTTGCTTTTTTTGAGTTTCCTTCTTCTCCACTCTTCTTCTTGCTTAAGCTTTCTCTTTCTTCCTAAGGTAAACTCCTGAAAATGTCCGTCTCACCTATTTTTTATTCTACCTTAGGCATGGGTGATAGTGATTCTGGTGGCTCGATAGAGCAACATATCATGCGTGAAGTCATCTCCGTGGGTGACTCTTCGAAGGAGAACCCTTATGGCAGAGATTCTGACGGATCTTCCTCTTCCTCTGAGAGGAGGGCAAGTTCCCGTCGAGCTGGTGAGGGCACTTCCTCGTCAGCAGGCAAGGTCTCCATTTGCTGCAAAGGCAAATGAGCCTCTGCCGCTCACCATCATCCCCGCTTCTACTCCTTCGGGGAGGATGAGGCAAGGCAGTCCTAGAGGAGTTAGAGCCTCCTCTCTTATGAGTCACAGCCTCGGTGCTGGGTCACCATTTGCTGTCCCAGTCGTTCGCGGCTGTGAGTGGGTAAGGGAAGCGTGTTTAAGTGTCGTTCCTCCATGACTTCCATTGTTTCTGTAAATGTTCTTCGCTCGATGTTGCAGATGACAGCTCCTTTGGACGCCTGCAAGGTCATTGTTGTGAAAACTGCACAATACGGCAAGTGCACCGATCGTTCCAAGTAATAAAATAGGTAAGTGAGTATCGTTCTCCACAGGGATTGGGGTAATGTTCACAGTAATGAGGAATCAATGTGATTGAAAGTAAAGAAAACAGAAAATGTTGAAAAGAATTGTTGTGGATTGAATTGGTTGTTTGAGTGTAAAAACAGAAATTTAAGAAAACAGTAAATCAAATTGAGAAGTTACCAATGGACGAATAATTGTGGTCAGGTGCAATCCCCTCTAATTCCTCCTCTTCACTTGACTGGTTTATTAGTTTAAATTACACAAATGATAAATCTCTCCTAAATTCGTAAATCCTAGATAACTAGCGATTTAACCCTTTAATTCAATCGAGAATCCTAATCCCTTAGGGATTCTGTCAAACTAAGCATTTAGAGAATATATCATATGTGTTTCTTGTTATAATTGTTCAGTGAATAAGTCTTTCTAGATTAGTTAATCCCTAATCCCTTAGTGAATTAACCCTTTAACCTGAATCGAAAACCTAATTCCTTAGTGAAATCTATCAGTTTAAGCATTTAAAAGACCATATTATAATTTCTGCAGCTACACATCCCTATCCCTAGGTGATGAACAACTGTTATTCTAATCATGTCAGAAATTAGAACCCCAACGTCCCCATTGCGAATCCTAACCCTAGATACTTAATTGAAGTGATCAATTCCAAATAAGAATAGAAAATAAGTGCAGAATAGAATAAAACAATCAAAACATTATGATTCAATACCAGTCAAATTAAAAAGGAGTTCACATCAGTTCATGGCCTTCCCACAATACACGATTTAGCCTGCCATAAGCCTCAAGAACATCAAAGCAGTGGATGAATACATAGTTGTGCTGAAACCCTAGCTTTGATTCTTGATTTCCAGAGGTTTTGAGTGATGGACTATGAAGTTTTGTGCTAGAGAATGATAAAAAGGTCCCTTTTCAGTCCTCAGAGGCCTTATATTTATAGGATGATTTAATTACAGCAACAAGGCCTAAAATTCGAAACAAATAAGTTTAAAACAGGCAACTGGATCTCTCTGGTGCGACCCGCGCGCGATCCAGCGCTAACCGCGTGGATCTTTCGAATCAACGGCGCTGATCGCGTGATACTCCACGCTAACCGCGTGGAGTCTTCGAGCTGAATGGGTTGAAACTGGAATTATTGGCGCTGACAGCGCGGCTCTGGCGCGATCCGTGCGGTGGCTTCGAATGAATGGCGCTGATCACGTGGTAATGGCGCGAATGGCGCGAGTTATTCCAGCCAACAGGTTGGCCTTCCTTGATCTGGCGCTACTGGCGCGGAGTCCGGCGCGACTAGCGCGGCTTGTTCGAGTCTGAGGTCTGTTAATTTACAAGTGGTGCGACCCGCGCGGGATCTGGCGCGATCCGCGCGGGACCTTGAACTCAGTTTTCTTCTTTTCTTGGCCTTGATTCTCCTCTTTTAAGCCTGAAACTGTTCAAATGGTAATGAATTGAATTAAAAACAATTAAATTGATAAACTAAATATTCTTATTCTATTTTCCTAATTATTTAACTAAATTATACCCTAAAACTAACCTAAAACTAAGATGTGTTTGCAACACATTAGTCATCGTCGAGCCCAGTAGGGAAGATGATTTCCCTTGCTTGAGGACGACGCTAGGTGCGCTTCCCTTCTTCTTCATGTATCGATGCCTCTTCGAGGTGTTAGGTCTTCTTCTCCCCTTCTCTCCATTTCAATGTTCTATGCTAGAGTGCTTGAATGTGGTCCCCTCCCAACTTCACCCTAACAGTTGAGAAGTGGTGCGACCTTTTGAGATTCTATGTTCATTTTTGAACATTCATGTCTCTGTTCCCCTTTACTTGTTCTTTTTTCAGACCAAGTTGTCCTGGAAGGTTGCTTGGGTCTCTTTGTACAACGTCTCCAAGAAGTTGTTCGAGGTTGACACCAATGTCTTCTGCCGCTTTAAGGAACAATTTTTCAAGGTTTGCAAAAGTAGTGTTGTGGCTAATGGGTTGCCATTGATGTGCAACCGAGATGAGGAGGCTCGCTTCCCTGTCTATTGGCAATCTGACCCCACTAAGTTCATGTCTTTTGATCAGGATATGCTGACCTTAGTGGAGAGGTCTAACAAGGCAACCTTGGAGTTATTGCTGGTCTCTTTGGACATCTATGCCATCTTGTCGTTGCCCTCGGTGAACGACCCTTCTGCTGCACTGGACGGTAATTTCCATTCCTTATAACTTCCTTGCTTTTTGGTGTGCGTACTCTGACACTTGTGTTTTTGTAGGTATCATGGGAAACTTCTAGTGGAGGCCACTGGTGAGGAATGTGGATGGCGATGTTGTGCCACCCCCTGTTCCCCCCAACTGAAGAAGAGGGTTGACCCACTGTCCGGGTTGGCCCTGCTGATGTAGCTGTCGATTTCCCCATCCCTTCTCCTTCCGAGCTGTCAAAGAGGAAGAGAGATGAGAGTGTTGGGACATCTGGCCGCAAGAAGTCTCGGGCCGTCCATACCCCTCGTAGCCTGCGCGCAATGAGGGGGCTGTCGGGCTTCTGTCTACTTCTCCTCCTCTTGTCCGGGCTCTGACGCCTATGGTGGTTTTTGCCACTACTTCCCTTGCTACTTCTCCTATTGTCGTGGCTACTGCTCCGGTTATTCCTACTACTATGCCTCCTGTGACTGCCGCTCCAACTCCACCCGCCACCTAACTTATTTCTCCTGCTGTTGCCACTCCTTCTCCTTCTTTGCCTCCTCCATCTGCAATGTCGCCGTCTACTGCTCGTCCTATCACCTCCCTTGAGTTTGTGACTCTTCCAAGGGAGGCTGACTCACTATGGAATGTAAGGCCCAAGCCTGAACGGAGAGTGCCGACCCCTGTTGACAAGAACTTGATTAGGTCGGTTGGTCCTTAACGCTCGCTTGATGCTGCCAGAATTTTTCTGCAGAGAGGGGCCTTTCCATCATTGAAGAACATGGACAAGTGCATCAAGAGGCTATGAATAAAGCTTCTTCTATGGAACAGGAGTACGCCAAGCTGAAGGGTGTTGTTCGCAATGCTTAGCGGGCAGAGCGCAAAAGGCTGAATGGTGCTGTGGTGGCCCTTGCTGAAGTGGTTAGATGCAACCATCAGTTTTCCATTAAGACCAGTGAAGCTTTGTCCAAGTTGCTGTGTACTAGGCTTGAAGGTCATGAGCTAGTGGCTCGAAGCAAGGCTTTTGCAGTTAAGGTTGATAAGGCAGTGGCTGAGTTGGAGGAGAAGTTGAAGGATGCCGAGGATGGGCTTGCTACTGAGATGGAGCTCGTTAAGAAGGTGGCGATTCAGGAGGAGAGGCTGAAGGAAGCTGAGGTTCAGCTTACTGCTAAAATGGCGGTCAGCAAGGAGCTTGACGAGGAGTTGAAGGTGTATAAGCGAGAAGTAGTGGAGTAGCACGAGAAGGGATTTCTCAAGGCTGTTCTCCAAGCTGGCCTCTTTACGAAGGACCTTGACTTGGGTTTATTTGACCCTTTCAAGGATGTAAAGGATGGCGCTTGGTTGATGAAGAGGAGCTCGGATCTGTTGAGGAGGTTGCTAGTGATGCAGCTGATGTGTAAGCTGTTTTGTTTTTGCTCCTTTTGTCTTTTTGGCTGTTGGTGGCCATGTAAAGTGATTTTAACTTTAATGAAAATGTCCCTTATTTATCCATCTTCTTCAATCTTCATAACATTGCATACTATTTTTTACTGATATTTACGTTGATAAGTCATTTGAACAATATTGTCATCGAACCAATTTAAGATGCTTTGTTGCGATATTGTCTTGTCATTTTCGAATGGTTTAATGTATGAATATTGCTTGCTGAATTGTCAAGTGACGAAAATACCAAGACTGCATCTTGGGTTTTGCATGTCATGAACTAATGTTGTCATGAAGTAATGTTGGGTTCCTATTTTCGCAAAAATGGCTAAGTTTTTAATTCTGCCTGTCGAGGTTCCCATTGCTAATGTCTACTAAGAATATATCTTAGGTTTGGAAATGTCAAGGGTTGACTGTGGAGATCTGTGTTGAACTCTTGTCTCTTCAAATGGCTAAGTATACAACCTGCTTTGTTAAGGTTATGTGTGAGAAAATACCAAGACTGCTTCTTGGGTTTAGAATGTCAAGGGTGGACTCTTTGGTCGAGGCTTCCACTAGGTGAAAGTATCAAGAGTTTTCTTGGGTTTGAATTGTCGAGGGCGGGCCTTAGACAATTGTTCCTACAAAGTAAATGATCCCATGGTACTGCATGTCGAGGTTCCATAGGAATTAGAGTACCAAGAATGTTTCTTGGGTTTGAATTATCGAGGGTGGACCTTAGACAATTGTTCCTGCAAAGTAAATGATCCCATGGTACTGCATGTCAAGGTTCCATAGAAGTTAGAGTACCAAGAGTGTTTCTTGGGTTTATTATGCCAATGGGACCTTGGGCTTTAGTATACCAAGGATGCTTCCTTGGGTTTTTGTGTAGCTCGTATTCCTGCACAGATAGAATTTATGAGCACTAAAATCATTAAAGTCAAGCTTTAAATACCTTTTGTTTCCATAACGGATAACTTGGTGACTACAAGGTTGACCATGGGTAGACCTCAAGCTTTATTGAAAGTTGCGAGTTACTAAGAGTTATTGATAACTATGCTGGTCAAGGGTAGACCTTGAATTCTGTAGATAATTTAAGATTTACCAGTGATGCGTCCTCCCTGGGTTTAGAGGTTGACCAAAGCTTTAGGTTCATGAACTTGACGATTTACTATAGTTTGGGTTTACAAACATGTAAATTACCAAGAACTGGTCTTGGGTTTCGTAAGGTGCCAGGGGATGCCCCTGGGCTTTGTATGCCAAGAGAGGCTCTTGTACTTTGTGAGGTACCAAGGGTAGACCTTGGGTTTTTGTTGAAGGTCCACCTAGGGGAGCCCTAGGGCTTTCAAATCTGTAGCTGACCAAGGGGATGCCTTGGATTTTGCTGGAGGTCCACCTAGGGAAGCCCTAAGGTTTTGCAAACCTTTGGATATTACCAAGGACTGGCCTTGGGTTTTGTATGCCAAGTGATACTCTTGGGCTTTGTGAGGTACCAAGGGTATACCTTGGGTTTTTGTTGAAGGTCCACCTAGGGAAGCCCTAGGGTTTACAAACTTGTAACTGAAGAAGGGGCTGCCTTGGATTTTACTGGAGGTCCACCTAGGGAAGCCCTAGGGTTTTGTGAACCTTTGGAGATTACCAAGGATTGGCCTTGGGTTTTGTATGCCAAATGATACTCTTTGGCTTTGTGAGGTACCAATGGTATACCTTGGGTTTTTGTTGAAGGTCCACCTAGGGAAGCCCTAGGGTTTTGCGAACCTTTGGAGATTATCAGGATGCGTCCACCTTGGATTTTAATGAGGCTTGCCAAGGGTAGACCTTGGCAAGTAGTACAAGGACATGATCCTGGGTTTTTGTCATGGCTGGACCTGGGAGAGTGATCAAGCGATAATTCCTGAAATTAGTCAAAATCCTACAATGTTGACTTAAGTAAGTGTAAAAGGAAAAAAGGTGTATGTTTTATTAATATGGCATTTAATGTACATATTCTCTCTGTTACTTCTTGGATGGGCCTCGTTAAAACCTTTCAAGCCAAAACCCAGTGGAAAAGACTTGAATAGGGAAAGGAGTACACCATCCGGCCTTGAATTCACCAGACTTGAAAAAATAGGAATTTATAAATATGAATTGTGTATCACAGTAATACAAGAGGTCTCTATTTAAAGAGATCAACTAAAGATAAAGATAACTAAAGATAATAACTAAAGATAATAGCTAAAGATAATAAGTATCAACTAAAGATAACAATTAAAGATAACTAAAGATAATAGCTAAGATAAAATCTAAAATATATCTATTTAAAATATATCTATTTACAACACTTCCCCTCAAGCTGAGGAATAGATATTAATCATTCCCAGCTTGCCAGTAAGCTCTTGAAATCTTTCAGAGGAAAGTCCCTTGGTCAGAATATCTGCCTTTTGAAGTCCAGAAGGAATATATGGAGTCGTGATCAAACCGCTATCTAGCTTCTCTTTGATGAAGTGTCGATCG
>PYAF01000535.1:149442-161391 GCA_007407185.1 Glycine tomentella | reverse complement strand
TTGTAATGGGTTTCTTTCAAGCATAGAGATAGTGTTTCTCTGGGTTTTTCAACTGGGTAGAGTTCTCAGGTTGAAAGGGGTGTCTCTAAGGATCTAATAGTGTTTTAGATTGCTGAACTTTGTCTAGGGTTGACAAAGAGAGATTTGTAATTTTGCTTGTAAAGGATATTTTGCAATAGTGGAACTTCTCTCTAGTTTTAAGTGAAGAACTGGATGTAGCCTCATAGTGTTTGAGGTGAACCAATATAAAATCTGTGTGTTCTTTAATTTTCTCAGTTGTACATGCTTATTACATTGTTTGTGAATCATATTCAAAGCACAGTTTGAAATACTCTGTTTTCTGCATTCTTGAAAAGGGGAGTTGATTGAAAATTGATTTCTGGTATCAAAAGAATTTCTAATAAGTGATAAAGATCCTGTGGCTACTCTGATTTAAATTTTTAATTGGACGAAGTTTTTCAACCAATTCACCCCCCTCTTGGTTGTTTTAAGTATTCATTTGTTTTTCACAACAGAAGTCCCTATGATTCATTTTCTATCATAGCAAGGTGGAGGATGGTTCTCACATCTATCTACTACTCTATGTGGACGACATGCTCATAGCATTTCAATACAAGTCTGAAATTCAAAATCTAAAGTTACTACTTAGTAGTGAATTTAAGATGAAAGATACGGGAGCTGCAAAAAAGATTTTGAACATGGAGATCAAGAGATAGAGCCTAGAAGAAGCTTTTCTTATGTTAGAAGGAATACATTTAGAAAGTGTTGAATCGTTTTGGGATGGCATCCGCAAATCCAATTTGTACTCCTTTAACAATGTCCATTTGTCTCACTAAACTCAATGTCATTGAGTCAGAATCATAAAGGGAATACATGTCTCGTGTTCCTTATGCGAGTGTTGTAGGTAGTCTCATGTATGCAATGGTGTGCATAAGACCGAACCTAGCACAAGTAGTTAGCGTGGTGAGTAGGTATATGGGTAAACCTAGGAATGAACACTAGTAAGCTGTGAAATGTATATTCAGGTATCTTAAAGGTACAACTAATATTGGACTGGTCTATCAAGGTGACACATCTTGTGCCCTTGTTGGATATTTAGATTCTGATTACGCTGCAAATTTGGATGCAAGACAATCTATGACAGGGTATGCATTCACAATTTGTAATTCTCTTGTTAGATGGAAGGCTACACTTCAACCCACAGTTGCCTTGTCCACTACATAGGCTGAATACATGGCTCTTGTAAAAGCATCAAATGAAGGTATCTGGCTGAAATGTCTTATTAGCAATCTTGGGTTTCCACAGGATAAAACTATAATTTTCGGCGATAGTTTGAGTGCAATTTGTTTAGCCAATGATCAAGTCCACCACCAACATAGCCAATTGCCCAACCTCCTTACTCAACAAAAACAACAGTCCACCACAAACATAGCCAATAAGTTCTTTCAACATATTCCATCATCTCTTCTCACACTTACCAATCAACTGAATGATCAACCTCCATCACCATAACAACCACCACCAACGCCACAAGAGTGACAATGATGTCCTTATTATCTTCCTCTATTTGAACCCTTAGTTCTTTATCATAGCCAATAAGTTCAAAATTTTGATATTTTCGTAAAAGCACTCTTTGTAAAATCGTATATACATTAGTCGTGTTTTTGCTCACATCTTGTGTATTATTTACTTATCTGCCCTTTATATATATGTACGCATGTATGCTCTATCTTACATATCTTCTTTACATGCATAAAAGTTATTGGACTCAGGGGGAGTTCTAAATACTTTCATACATATATATACCTTGATATGATAGTTCATAATCATGCACAAACCTTCATCTTTATCCTTCATTATTATGGTTATCTTGATCAAAACTTACCCATTGTTTTGATGATAACAAATATATAAATTGTTGATGAACAAATAGTTTATGTGAAGTGGAACAGGACAAACTTGATATAAGCTCACATGGTAAAAATCTCTATCCTTATGCTTTTACAAGTTATCATCCAATGTCTAATGGTTTACGCTTAAGTAAAACAAGATATACTATATATAAGCTCACATGTTAACATAACTTCTTATGCTCGTATTAGTAACCGTCCAATGATAATAAAAACTTGTTTTTTGTTAAGTACTATCCAACATCCAACGTACTATTATAAACAAGCATCTAACCATTCGTGAAGAATCATTGTTAATACACTAAGTCCTTATGTACACGTCCAAAGGATTTATTCACTTACACAAATCAATCAAGTATATGTGACATCCAACCTCATTTTGGATTCACTATAACAAAAAAAGTAAGAGCGCGTAATCATATTCTCATTATTTCTTGTGCTTCTCTTATTTGAACCATTAATGTTTTGATTCAAAGTATGCAATGATAGAAGAGAAGAGAATAAAAGAGAATATTCTTCAGAGCCAAAATTGTACAAGTTGTGGAGGAAAAGCACATGCATCTGTTTGTACTTTTGTCTCCTTTCTTTCTCCTCAAGAAAGCGACACATTGTACATACTGCGAGCAATGAGACAATGGTCATTTCAAGGCAAGCTTCAATCCCATAATAGATGTCTTCATTAAAGTATATAAAAGGCAAACTTGGAGCACTACAATTGTTGACAAAAAAAGAGAGAGAAAATATTAAAGTGTCAAAACTCTATCAAGTCAGTGGAGATATCATTATGTGGTTGAAAGCTTCATCCTTTGCTTAGCAAAATTATCAGTTGTATTCTATGTAACATCCTCAAAATTATATTATGAGTTATATTTATGATTTAATTATTGAAGTAGGATGATATTTGGATACAAGAAGAATACGATAAATTTTATTTGAACATAAGCTGCCCAAATCTTCCATTTCTGCCACCCAAATTGAAAAATTCATTTCTCTATCAATTCTTATCCAAATTTAGTGTATGATATATTTAATTAAATATATAGATGTCTACTACAACATATCAAAATTTCAGAAAAATATAATTTGTGTACCGCTTGCAGTAATTAAAACATTAAGAGATGTCAGTGTGAAATTTCTCAGCTTGCTGACAGTTTTGAGATCTAGATTAAAAATGTTATAGCCAAAGTTTTATAACTCCAAATAATGCATGTGATAACTTTTTAGAAATCTTAGAAAGTCTAGTTTAACATACTGGAAGATGATAATTTTTGGACTAATATATTGGTACAGAATAAACAATGAGCGAACCCCATCTGGTTAAGTGCTTCTAGCCCTTTGGACCTTTTGGATTGGGTACAACTTGTAACTCTTGGATTTTGGCCCTAGGAAATAAAATATTCAGCCCCAAAAGGATGACAACTCAGAGGTTTCATCAGTCCAAGACCAATCCACGTGCATATAATCCTTCAATAAGACAAAGCACTTAAACAACAAGTCAAATGCAAAGATTGAAAATATAGGCTGCTGTAAAATATTTTTGCTGAAGTGAAAAAATTTAATTTAGGCTTTTTGTGTGCATGTGGAACAATTTAAACCAAGCAATTGCATTCCCTTTCTCAGCCAAGATCCACGTAGAAGCCAGCTGCCCCCAAGTCAATTATTAAAAGAATCAAGATAAGGCTTAAGGTTAAATATCTTCCAATGAAATGATTACCTAGTTAAAACCTAACTAAACTAACTTCTAAAATCAATTTTAAGCCAAATAAAACCCTTAAAAATGAACCAATTAAAGTAGTATAAATAGCCTTGGCATTTAAAAATTTCATCATATAAAATTGCAGCTCTAAAATCTATCATATTACTACTTGCTCCTGCACCAAGCTTTCTATTTTCTACCACCTTTGTTTGCTTTAACCGTGCCATCTCTACCACCTCACCAATCAACCATTTTCTTTTTCAAGACCTCATTTCTTAGAGTATTTTCTCAAGGAAGACAACCCTTACTTCATTCCTTCTCAAGAATCAAACTTACTTGAGGTAGGCTAGGCTTCAATCTTTAGTTAAGAATTTATTTGGGCTAATTTACATGCTTAAATGTACAGATTTATGGCTATTATTTAGGCTGGAATTTCATGTCATTCGAAGGTTATTTTATGATATGGAAATGTTGATTTAAACCATAGGATAGGTGATGATTTATAGGCTGAAATCTTAGTGATGTTTGAGATTATATTTAGTGATATTTGGAAGTGATTTTGATAATATTTGGGCTGTTTTTATTATTTGGACTGCATCCTGGCATCCCAACTATACCAACCGGCATCCCAGCCATACCAACTCGGCATCCTAGCTACACGAACCCGGCATCCCAGCCATACTAATCTGGCATCCCAGCTATACCAACCTAGCATCCCAGCTACACCAACTCGACATCCCGGCTACAACCATCCCAGCAACCCATCCCGGCTACAACCATGGAATTAAGAATTTTTCTTGTGAAAGTTTTAAGGAATTAAAAATTATCCGAAAGATATACTGTGGTTTATTAGTTAGATTACTAACATGATTTTTCTGTAGCTTGAGGATATTCAATGGTCATGCCTAGGTTGGTAATGATCTTATTTAAATAAGGTATGGTGATTTAACTATACTTGTGGTACGTATGGTGTTATGATAATAACATTTTTCCATAAGGTGGTATGTATTTTGCTTATGGATTTTATTATGAATGGATTTTGATTGATGATATGTTGGTTTATGTTTCCAAGTCCAGTACGAGATTTGTGAAACGGTATTTGATACTACATACAGTACGATATGTAGTGACCAGGTGTAGATACATGGAATAAATCATGCATATTTGCGTAAGACGATCGCAGTGTTTACATCCAGTACAAGGTGTAGCTACATACAATATGATATGTAGAGGCCATGTGCACCCTGGGAAAATTCATTTCATGCATTCATATAGTTGCATAATTCTTGTGTGGATTTATTTGGTTATATTGAGGATTTACTAACGTACTAACGTGTTTGGTGGTTTAGATTTTGCCTACTGAGAAATTTTATTTCTTACTAGATTTTGTTTCATGTTTTATTTCTAGATGGCCTCAATCATCATATTCCTTGATGCGATAGATCTGGGGTGGTACATCGATGAGGAGAGGAATTGTTATGTAGTAACCATGCACCCAGTTATACGTGCATATATTTATTTTTGCACTTATTTTCCAGTTTTTGTACTTAATGGATTGTTTAATCCTAATGACTTATTCCCACTGTTTGCTCATACCTATCCACAGCCACCTATGGAACCAATTAACTTAGTTAGGGAAGAGGAGAGCTTTGGAGAGAACTTTTAAAGTGAAGATGTGGGTTGTAGGTTTTGTATATAAATAATAATCCTAACTAGTGTGGCTAAGATGTTTTCCAGTAGTTATTTTCTTTGGTACGTGAGTCAATCAAACGAGGGGAACTATGTAAAAATGAACTACGTTGCTTTCATATATATCAGTTTAGCAACTTATATAACTTCTCTAAAATTTATATGTTTAAGAATTTATGCTAGGATCCATTCCATAAAATAAAATAGTAATTATCTAACGATTCTTAAAAAAATTTAACCCAAATAAAAATATAATATCTAGAAAATTTTTTAACAAAACTATTTTTTTACTCATTGCATGACACATTTGAAATTAGGATTTTGACATATCTCTTCCTTCAACTTGGGTGATGGAACATGTACCAACATTGAAAGAAAAATCCAACATCATCGTCCCTTTATGGTCTCTCAACACTCCCCCACAAGTTGCCAAACCATTATTATCCACTGCACCATCACAATTTAGTTTATATCCCTCTATAAAAGGATTATTCCAAACTATAAGCTCCTGACTTACATTGTTATGAATACTCCATACAACCAACGACTCAGCTCCTTGGCAAGCAACAATTTGGTTGACTAAATTTGAGATAGAGAATATCAGACCACCCAAATCTTGCCTCTTATTTTCGAATATGAACTCATTCATGTTTCTCCAAAGCGTGGATAAGGTCACACCAAAAACCAGAGTCCAATGATTATCAGTAGGGACAAAACCGCGCATAATAGAACAGGGGTGTTTGCCCCTCGGATCTATGAAATATTACCTACATATATACTAATATATAAATTTAACATATTTTTTCCATCGGAAGTTCTATTTAGCCCCCCGCCTCCCGTTTTACTACAATGCTCTTCTAGATTTTTATAGTTGTGCCTTTATGTAAAAGTTGTCAATAATATTTATGCTTTTTATATATTTTATATTTAATCACTTGAGATTGAATAATTGTGTGTCTAATATGAGCACACAGGGAATATATTTATATCAATAAGTACAGAAACTAATCTATCATATAGATGATGTGGGACTATTTTATTATATGCATTGTACTACTCTAACACTCCCCCTCAAGCTGGTGCATATATATTGTGAGCACACAACTTGTTACAAATATATTCAACCCAAGGACCTCTAAGAGCTTCAGTGAAGACATCTGCGAGTTGATCATTGAATTTGACAAATGTCATTTTGATTTCTCCTGAATGAATCTTTTCTCGGATGAAGTGACAATCGATCTCTATATGCTTGGTTCTCTCATGATACACAAGATTAGATGATATATGCAGTGCAACTTGATTGTCACAAATGAGTGTCATGGGCTGTTTTCGTTCACAGAGATGGAGTTCTCTAATCAATTGTTTTAACCAGATTAGCTCGCAGGTAGCAGTTTCCATTGCACGATACTCAGCCTCTGCACTAGATCATGCGACAACAGTTTGTTTCTTACTCTTCCAAGAAATCAAGTTTCCTCCAAAGAAGATACAATAACCTGAAGTAGAGTGCCTGCCCGAGGTGAATCTGCTCAGTCAGCATCTAAATAACCACACATTCTGTATGTCTCTGATCTGAATATAATAAGCCTTTCCCTGTGCTCTTTTGATGTACCAGAGAATCCTAACATCAACATCCCAACGAGAATCACAAGGGAAGTTAAGGAACTAACTAACAACACTAATAACAAAAAAGATGTCTGCCTAGTCACAGTAAGGTAATTAAGCTTCCCAATCAACCTTTGATAACGTCCAGGATCAGATAATGGCTCCCCTTGTCCAGGCAATAATTTGATATTAGGATCCATGGGTGAATCAACTGGCTTACACTCCAACATACCAGTCTCCTCTAAGATATCGAAGGCATATTTCCTCTGGCAAATGGAAATGCCCTGTCTAGACTGTGCCACCTCCATTCCTAAGAAGTAATGAAGCTTACAAAAATCTGTTGTCTGAAATTGACTGAACAAAATATTGTTTTAATTGGTCAATCTCAGCTTGATCACTTCCGGTGAGAATGATGTCATCAACATAGACTAACAAATATATGTACTTATCAGGAGATGTGTGCCTATAAAACACAGAATGGTTGAAGTCAGTGCATGCATCATTCTGAGCATAATTGTGTTGAATTGTGGAAAAGTGTATGACTAATTTGTTGCATGTGGGTGTGTAACTGATTATTTTAGGAATGGTTGGAGTTGTTATTTTTGTTCTCTTTTAATTAGTGTTATATGATACTTGTTATTTTTGGTAAGATAAACTCACCCTTGCATTTGTTGTACTGTGTGGTTGGTGTAACATCCCAAAATTTCAAAACCACAGTTAAATATTAAAGCAAGTCTTAGGAGAATTAAGAGTCTATATTTGAGTTATTTGGGTAAAATGTTTAAGAGAAAAGACCATATTACCCTTTCCTTAAACTAGGAATGACAGAAATGTCCTTGAGGACAAAATGACGAAAATGCCCTAGACATTTTAAAAATTACTAAAATACCCTTTAACCTAGAAATGACCAGATAATTTTAGGAATTCTGTAGGAGTTTGAGGAAAAGACAATATACTCCTAGATAACAAATTATTAACATGGTTGGTGGCAGAAAACCATGAACTATAATCTCTAGGAATTTTGGTAGATATTTTGAAAAGAGCTTAATTCAGATTACCTTAAGGCATCAAAAAACTATAAAAATAGGGTAGACATAATCTATATAATTTTCTCTTAATTATGGGAGGAATAGGTTTCCTAAATGAGTTAGTTTAGTAATTTTAATAATTAAAAACAAAATGCACCAATAAGAATTAAGATAAAGCCACTGGAGAAAAGCTTAAATAACATCTTAAAAATGTTACTAAAACTTAAGTTAGTTTCTAAATAATTTTAGAAATTTTTCTAAGAAGGCATTTGGAATAAGGCTTTTATAGATAATAGAAGCAATGTCATTCAATTTAAAAATACATAAAGGAAGTAAAACAAAGCACAAAACTTCCATCAAAGAAAGCCATTCCACGTGAACAAGAAATTGGAAAATTGCCTCCAAATCAAATTATGGCCGTAGACATCAAGAGAAACGGAGAAAAAGCAAGACATAGGACACTTGTATGGTTTAAAAACTAGGAACCTTGTGATTGGACCATTTGGAAAGGTAAATAATCATAGCTTTGGAGATAATGAAATGACTAAGCCTAAAAATCTAGCTACCTTACGTAAAGAAAGGAAAACAAAGGAAATGCACCCTAGCTTGGCCAAGAACACGTGCAAAGTGAGAAGCAAGAAAGAAGATGTAGAATTTTCATGAATATGGACACTTGTAAGGTAAGAAATTGCTAGCCAATGAAAGGAAACCAATTGGAAAGTTAAGTAATAATAAGCCTTGAAGATATTTGTAGAAAAAGCTAAATTAACAAACATATAAAAAGGATGGTGGAGACCAAAAATAAAGGCCAGCTTTGCCAAAGTTCACGTGCACAACCCACTTTCATCTTTTATCATTTTCACTTTGAATTAAAAACAAAACAAGGACCCACCACCCTTAGGAAGTTCATGTGGAAAGCTAGAGTATTTCGAGGAAGGCTCAAAAGTTTAAGGAGAAAAATAAGGTATGGGAAGTTTATGATAAATATGATTTAAGTATGCTAGGATTTTCAAATTGTTTAAGAATTAAGCCTTGCCTATTAGGTGTATGATTAACTGCCTCAAAGAACTAAGGTTGGTTTAATGAATTGATTTATTGAAGAAATAATTTCAATTTAGTTTATAAAAGATTGGTAGTATGAATGATTAAAATTTAGCTTAATAGGTAATTGTTTAATTGACTTGAATCTTGGTACATGATGATATCTAAGGAAGTAGTGGATTTGAATGGTAATTATATAAAGAAATATGTTCACTAAAGTTTATGTGTTGTTTATTGTGTTATAAATTCTTGAGTTTACTTATTAAATGTTATATTAAAAGTATGATGGAATTATGATTAGTATGTTGAACTAATTGAGTTGTGATGAATTATGATTTATTCTGAGAAATCTATGAAGTGGACTGTGGCTGAATAATTAGGATTTTGTGTAAAGAAGTTTATATATTGTTCTACATACATTAAACTCTGTATTAGATTCATGTTGATGTGTTATTTTCTATTTAACCTGGCAGGGGCATAAGTCCGTGTTATTTTCTATTTAGCCTGGCGGGGGCATAAGTCCGTGTTATTTTCTACTTGGCCTGGTGGGGGCATAAGGCTGTGTTATTTTATATTTTTCCTGGCAGGGGTATAAGTCCGTCTTAAGATAAGCAGATAAGCATGCAACCTATTTTGATGATGTTATGATGACTTTCTGTATATGTTGTGATGACTTTATATATATATATATATATATATATATATATATATATACTGTGATGACTTTCTATATATATTTTGTGACTTAAATTATATTTATCATAGACTTACCCTATTTTTGTGTCTGTGGTTGACACTGTGATGACCCCAATTTATTTGGGCGAGCAGATGAACAGTAATAGCTGAGCATGGATGTTGAGTTGAAGATGTGATGAAGATGTTGTGATGATTACTATTTTGTAGTTTATGATATGTATTTTGGACTGTCTGTATATTATTTGACATGTATTATGGACTGTAATATGGACTGTATTATATGGGAACTTAAATACGTTGGATAGTAATTAACTCGTTCACCCTAATCACTATTTTCGAAAAATTTCTAAATAAATTAGTTTAAGGTTATGGTAATAAATTTTTCGAAATTAATTGGGTAAAAGCAAGAAGAAAAATTTTCATTCGTAAGCTAAATAAGCAATAGGTTAAATACGTAAATAAAAGGAAGTCGTTACAGTTGGTACTTGTGATGATCGCGAAGCTTCGTTTGTGTGAGCAGATGAGCAACATTAGGTGACTCTGGAGGAGTTTCTTTTTGGTTGGAGCCGCCAAGCCGACGTGATGACGTTGTAGTTCTTTTTGGGAAAGAGTTGTGTTTTGTTAATCAACTCTTTCATAGTTAGTCCCTTAATTCTTTTTGTGTACATGTATATTTTGAGTTGTAAATACATGTAAAACTAAATTAAGTTCTAAACATGTGAATGATGAGTACAGACTTAGTATATGTATACATATGTATTCAATTATTGTAATTGTATTGTGTGTATGATGATTGTATTATTGCGAAAAACTTACTATCATTTTCATAATCAAATTAATGGAATTTTATTAAAATTTGAAATTCACACGATTAGAGTTAGTGATGTTGTAGCGACAAGGCAGGTCGTTACAAAATGCCTTAACGACAGAACTGAAACGGCTAAACCATGCCCGAGGAGACTGCTTGAGGCCATATAAGGACTTGCGAAGTCTAGACAACATCCTAGATCCCCTTGAGCAACAAAGCCAGGCAGTTGCTCCATGTATACCTCTTCCTATAAATCACCATGAAGAAAAACATTTTTAATGTCCAGTTGAAAGAGTGGCCAGTGACAAATAGCTGCGAAGGCAAGAAACATGCGGACAGACGTCATCTTAGCGCAGGAGAGAATGTGTCATTATAGTCAAGGCCAAAAATCTAAGTAAAACCCTTGGCAACTAAGGTGCCATGAGACGGTCAATATGGCCATTAGGTTTAACCTTGACAGTAAAGATCCATCGACAACCAACTATGGACTTCCCTGGAGGAGTAGAAACAAGATCCCAAGTGCAATTGGAATTAAGAGCGATCATCTCATCAAGCATCGCTTGGCGCCACTGATAAAGTGATTTTAGTTAAATTTTTGTCTATCATTCTTAGCTTGTTTGACCTCTTTTGGACTTTTATTTTTCCATTCTAATTTAGTTTTTGGCCTAGGCAAGTAAGTGGGCTTAATTGCTAATTGTAGCGTATTTTTGGATTTTTGCTCACTTAACGTATCTGACTTGTGCAGGGCCTATGAGTGCTACCGATCTCCGAATAGAGCATTCTAGGAGTCCTTGGAAAGATAATGAAAAGATCTACAAGTTTGCTAGAAATAACAAGGCCAATTCTATCATTTTGAGGGTCATTTTGAGCTTCGAAGTTAGCACCTCTGCATTTGTAATTTTGGGCTGCGAATTTGATTTTCATGGTTGTAAATAGTAAATAATTAGATTGTTGGGTTTGTTTATGGCCCATTCTATTTTCAGAACTTAGTCACTAATATATTAGTGACTTTAGTGAAAACTTGGACAACAATTTTACATTCAATAAAAGCAATTTTTACTTTTCTTTCTTTTAGTTTTTAGGATGAAACTCTTGTTCTTTATTTTCTCTCATTTGTTCTTCATTGTTCTTCATCTTCTTCATTTTCATCTTGCTATCCTTTTATTTTATTGCACTTATTTCATGGGGCTTTCCTTGGTGATCATCATGGAAGGCTAAATCATCAATCAATCCAAGGATCCATCTCAAGCAAGAGAAGAATTGGAGTTCCGGTTTGGTACTTCAAATTCTATTTGAATGTTCACCTTCTTCTTCAATTTCTATTATGTTTTCATGATTATGACTGCATTTAGGATTGAAAGCGAGTTAGGATTATGGATTCATGTCCTAATTTCGAATGATAATCACAAGATTAATTGAATGATATTTCAGTTAGGGTTGTGGTTTCAATTAATTTAGGAGTAGAGTCGATTGAACTGC
>PYAF01000535.1:136183-147266 GCA_007407185.1 Glycine tomentella | reverse complement strand
ATCTGTTATCTGTCTTATTATGTTGATTTTGATAAACTGGATCAGCAGGGGCGTGATTTTATGGTTCTATTATGTGATTCCATACATAATGTATCAAGAAAACGATCCTGTGTTTCCGCTGAACTGTATATTTGCTATTTCATACGCTAATCTGATATTATTAATGATAACACGTCGGAGGCCTACGGGGTGTTACACACCAGGAATAATCATCAATAAAAGTAACAAAATATTGAAAACCTAAAATAGACAAAGTAGGACTTGGACCCCAAATATCTAAATGAATAAGAGAAAAGGGAGCATCAACTCGTTTATTGACTCGATTGGAAAAGGAGGAACATGTGTGCTTCCCTTGCCGAAATGACAGATAATCTAAAGACTAAATATAGCATAAAAGAGGAGCCATTGTCTTCAATTTGGAAAGACTTGGATGATCGAGACCACTATCGATAAGTTGTGGAGATTCTGTTAGAGAGCATGCCACTGAAGGACGAGGCATAACCAGATAGTAAATATACCGTGACTCATGGCCCACTCCAATCGTCTTCCCCATACCTGGATCCTGCATAGAAATAGAATGGTTAGAAAAGGTAATGCTGCAAGTAAGGGAGTGAACCAATTTACTAATACAAATTAAGTTATAAGGGATGTCAAGAATGTAATAGACAAATGTCAAGGTCAAAGAAGAGGTCGGACGAGCTTGTCCAATCCCACGAACAGGGGCTTTAGTGCCATCAACAAGGGTAAAGAAAGGTAAATGATCAGAATAAGTAAGAGATATAAAGAGTTCCTTTTACCACAGAGGTGATTGATTGAGCATTTTTAGTTAAATATTTTTCTATTCTTCTTAGCTTATTTGACTTCTCTTGGACTTTTATTTTCTCATTATAATTTAGTTTTTGTCTTAGGCAAGCAACTGGGCTTAATTGCTAATTGTTGCTTATTTTTGGATTTTATGTTCACTTTACCTATCTTCCTTGTACAGGAATTATAGAGCTCTATAGAACTCTAAATGGAGCATATGAGTAGTCCTTGGAAAGATAAGGAAAAGATCTACAAGTTTGTCAGAGATAAACCGAGGCCAATTCTGTCATTTGGATGGTCATTTTAGGCTTTGAAGTCAGAATCACTGCACTTGAATTTTGGGCTGCGAGTTGAATTTTTTATGGGTGTAAATAGCATAATTAATTAGATTAGATGGGCCTACTCATGGTCCATACTTTCCTTCTGACTTAGTCACTATATGCTAGTGAAATTAGTTAGTGAAAAACACACTACATTTTAGCAAAAACAGAATTTACATTTCCTTTTTTAGTTTTCAGAATTAAAACCCTTTATCTTATTTTCTCTCAACTTTTCTTCATCTTCGTTTTCTATTCTTCCATTTTTGTGCACCAATTTCGTGGGGCTTTCATTGATGATGATCATGGGAGGCTAAACAATCAATCAATCCAAGGATCTATCCCAAGCAAGGAGAATTTAAGTTCTGGTTTGGTATTTCAAATTTTGTGTGAATGTTCACTTTCTTCTTCAATCCTCTATTAAATTTTCATGATTATGAATGTGTTTAGGATTGAAAGCGGATTAGGTTATGGATTCATTTCCTAATTTAGAATTTTAATCACAGATTAGTTGGATGATATTTCAATTAGGTTTGTGATTTCAATTAACTTAGGAGTTAATTCGATTGAACTGCTTCTAATGAAATTGAATGAATTGGATTGACAGGATTATTATCTGAGAACTATGATAATTACCATTGCTTGGTTTGGTGAATTGGATTGATGTTCTTTAATCTGTTTTACAATATCTCTTATTAATTCTGTCCGTTTATACATTTTTTTGCAATTATTACTTATCGCATGCAAATTGTTTGACAAAACCCCGAACTGTTTATTAGTGAATTGAAGTTGGAACCATATTGATCGTGTCTCTGAGTCGACCTGGGTTAATCATGTGCTACAGAATTAGCGTAGTTTAATTTTTTTGAAGCAAAATGACATTGCTTATCAAAACTGGTGCCGTTGCTGGGACACGGTTCATTGTGTGCAAGCTTCAATTCACTCATAATTAGAATTAAAAAAAAAACATTTGCATTCATTCACTGCATATTGCCATTTTGTTGCACAATTGCACTTTGTTACATATTTGCATTGTTGTTATTGTTTGTTATGAAGTGTGGATGATGTAGTGGATGTATTGCTGTAAAAAAACAGAGGTGAACAGTAAAAAACAGAGGGAAAGAATAGAGTAGGAGGGAGAGAATTAGTGTAGTGTGGTTGTGTTGTAGGTGCACCAATTTGCTGTCAAGAAATTTTCAGTCTTGTGGAGTTTGATTCTGAAACTTGGTGTCCGAAGTTTATCCCCATTCTAAGCAAAATTAACTCCTTAAGGGGTTTGGTGTGGGTTAAAAATGGCAAATTCAACCTCTAAGTAGGAGTTTTAGCAGTTTTGGTATAGGGGCATTCTGGTCATTTCACAGCAAATTGTCTCAGAATGAGCTAAAAATTTATTGGAATGTGGAGAAAATTAATACATCAAGGTGACCCAATGAAGGATGAGCATGGTCAGGGGGGTCCAAATTGCCAAATTCATTGATCTAGACCACTTTTGAATTTATTGTGTTTTCATCATTTCTAAAATTCATAAAAAAATCACAAAAATCAAGCATGATTTATAAACATTTACTATGGTGTTTTTGAATTTTTTAAAAATTGTTTGAGGCAGTTTTCCAATTTCTGTTTCATTTCGACAGATATTGTGAATAATGTTTCTGGTAGGGTAGTTGTCTGTTATTTCTGGGATTCTGTCTTTGATGAGCTGAACTGTGCATGATTAGGTCCCAACCAAGTGAATTGCATTCATATGATCCTGAAATAAATAGGACATTTCACAGATTGAGCAGGCATAATAGTAGTCTAGATGACTTTGATAGTGTAGTTCTAGATAGTAGTGTAGTGGTTTCCGAGTCCAGTTCTCATTCTGCACATTTTGATGCTGAAAATTTTATTGATACAATGGCTGATAACAACTTAACTCTTAAGGAATTAGCTACACCTGATGTTGTTTATCAACCTTGGTGCATTTAATATCCTAATACTGAGGTTAGTTATGAGCTCAAATCTGGTCTGATCCATTTGGTTCCAAAGTTTCATGGTCTTGCTGGTGAAGATCCACATAAGCACCTTAAGGAGTTTCATGTGGTGTGTTCCACCATGCGACCACATGACATTCATGAGGATTATGTCAAGATGAAGACATTTCCTTTCTCTCTGGATGGTGTTGCTAAGGACTAGTTATACCTTCAACCAGATCCTATCAACACCTGGACAGACATGAAGAGAAGATTCTTGGAGAAATTCTTCCCTGCCTCCAAAACAGCATCCATTCAGAAAGAAATTTGTGGCATAAGGCAACTGTCTGGAGAGACTTTGTATGAGTATTAGGAAAGATTCAACAAGCTGTGTGCTACCTGTCCTCACCATGAAATCAGTGAACAATTATTGGTCTAGTACTTTTATGAAGGCTTGATGTTGATGGACAAGAGTATGATAGATGCAGCCAGTGAAGGCGCTTTGATGGACAAAACTCCTCTTGCTGCAACAAGTAAGGCTGCTGCAAATGAAGTTTCTGTTTCCATGGTTTCTGATAACCAGAGGTTAGAGAATAAATTAACAGAGTTGACATCCCTTGTGACACAGCTTGCTATTGGTCAACAATAGAATGTGATGGCCGCCAATCAGCCAAGGTTGTGTGTTATCTGTTGTGCACCTGATCATCCAACAGATTCCTGTCCCATTCTCCAAGAAACAGAATAAGCTGCTGAAATTTCTGCCATACAACCTGCACAACCATTTAGACCTCAACAACAATATAATCCTTACTCCAACACTTATAATCCTGGTTGGAGAGATCATTCGAATTTGAGGTATGGTCCTGGTCCACAAAACCATCAGCAGACACAACAGCATCCATTTAGACCTCAACAGCAACAACCATATCAACCTTCCTCCAGCAAATACCAACCTCCCCCATTTAGACAATAGCCACGATTCCAGCAACTTGAACCTACACCTGCACAACCTGTGCAGATCAGTTCTGAACCTTTCTTGGAGGATTTGATGAAGCAAATGCAACCAGCAACATCCAGTTTCAACAAAATGTCAGTGCCACCATCCAAGACCTACAGACTCAGATTGGACAGTTAGCTACAACTGTCAACCAGATGCAACAGCAAGGTTCTGGTAACATTCCAGCACAACCAGTTATTAATCCAAAGAATGTGAGTGTTATTAACTTGAGGAGTGGCACAGAACTTCAAGATGCTGGTGCTAAAATTGATGCTTATGCCAAAATAGATTCTGCAATAAAACATATTTATATTTGCTTAAGACTTTCAGGAGGGTGGAAGTCAACATTCCCCTCTTGGATGTCATCAAACAGATTCCAAAAATATGTAAAGTTCTTGAAGGATTTGTGCACCCACAAGAGGAAGTTGAAGGGAAATGAGCAAGTGAGATGGGCAGAAATGTTTCCACACTGATACAAGGTAAAACTGTTGATGCCATTCAACTATCCACCTTGCGACAAAAGTGCAAGGATCCTGGAACTTTTTACAGTCCCTTGCACCATTGGAGATTGTACTTTTGCAGATGCCATGTGTGATCTCGGAGCTTCCATTAATGTCATGCCCACATCGATTTACAGATCATTACATCTTGGTGATTTGAAACCCACTGGTGTTGTCATTCACTTAGCCAACAGGAGTGTTGCGCTTCCACTTGGACTTATTGAAGATGTGCTGGTGAGAGTCAATAATTTGATATTTCCAACAGATTTTTACATTTTGGATATGAAGAATGAGTCTTCCAACCATGGTTCCACATTGGTCCTAGGGAGACCATTCTTGATGACAGCAAGGACCAAAATTGATGTATATGCTGGAACTCTTTCCATGGAGTTTGGTGATGACGTTGTCCAGTTTAACCTTTTTGATGCCATGAGACATCCTGTAGAGGAGCATTCTGTTTTTCTTGTTGATATCATTGATGTTGCAGTAGATAGTGTAGATATTTCTGATTTACTTTCTGATGATTTTTCTGATTTTGATCTTGGTTGTACCTGTGATGATTCTGCTATTGTCTGTAGCATTTGTGCGAAGATTTCCTCTGCACTTGATTCTGATTGCGTAGCAGGTACAGATGCTGATTCTTTTATCTCCCTTTCATCAACCACAAACTTTTCCTTGCCTTCCACCATTCAGCGACCTTCCTTTGGAGCTGAAGTCATTACCTGAGCACCTTAAATATGCATATTTAGATGATGCTCAAAGGCTTCTAGTCATCATATCTAGCATCCTGTCACTTGAGAATGAAGAGAAGTTGTTGCATGTTTTGAGAGGCCATAAAAAGGCCATTGGATGGACACTTTCTGACCTCCCTGGAATAAATCCTTCCATTTACATGCATTGGATACTCTCGGAGGATGATTCTAGGTAGGTGAGGCAGCCGCAGAGGAGGCTGAATCCCACTATTCTTGATGTGGTGAAAAAGGAAGTGATGAAGTTACTAGCTGCAGGGATCATCTATCCCATCTCAGATAGCACTTGGGTTTCACCTGTCCAAGTGGTCCCTAAGAAGTCGGGTATCACGGGTATGAAAAACCAGGATAATGAGTTGATTCCGACTAGAGTGACCAACAGTTGGTGAGTTTGCATTGACTATAGGAGACTCAACCAGACCACTCGCAAAGACCACTTCCCTCTACCCTTCATTAATCAATTTCTAGAGAGGTTGACAAGTAAATCACATTATTGCTTTCTTGATGGTTTTTCAAGTTATATGCAAATTCATATTGCACCAAAAGATCAATGATGGAGTGCTTTTAGTTAAATATTTTTCTATCCTTCTTAGCTTATTTGACCTCTCTTGGACCTTTATTTTCCTATTCTAATTCAGTCTTTGTCTTAGGCAAGTAAGTGGGCTTAATTGCTAATTGTTGCGTATTTTCGGATTTTTGCTCACTTGACATATCTGACTTATACAGGACCTATAGAGTGCTATAGAACTCCAAATGGAGCGTTCTAGGAGTCCCTGGAAAGATAACAAAAAGATCTACAAGTTCGCTGGAAATAGCCCGAGGCCAATTCTGTCATTTGGAGGGTCATTTTAAGCTTCAAAGTTAGCACCTCTGCACTTGTAATTTTGGGCTGCGAATTGGACTTTTAGTGGTTGTAAATAGTAAATAATTAGAATTGATGGGTTTTGTTGATGACCCATTCTTTTCTCTAGACTTAGTCACTACATATAGTGACATTGGACAGATTTTGACACACTTTACATTACATTTCATTTAATAAAAACAGTTTTACATTTCTCTCTTTTAAGTTTTTAGGATCAAACTCTTGTTCTTCATTTTCTCTCAATTGTTCTTCATCTTCTTCATTTTCATTTTGCTATTCTTCCATTTTTTTGCACTCAATTCATGGGGCTTTCCTTGGTGATGATCATGGAAGGCTAAATCATCAATCAATCCAAGGATCCAACTCAAGCAAGAGAAGAATTGGAGTTCTGGTTCGGTATTTCGAATTCTATTTGAATATTCACCTTCTTCTTAAATTTCTATTATGTTTTCATGATTATGAATTCATTTAGGATTGAAAGCGAGTTTAGATTATGGATTCATGTCCTAATTTCGAATGATAATCACAAGATTAATTGAATGATATTTCAGTTAGGGTTGTGGTTTCAATTAATTTAGGAGTAGAGTCGATTGAACTGCTTCTATTGCGATTGAATGAATGTTCATGATAGAATCAACTTATGAGAATGATGATGATTCGAATAGCTTGATTAGGTGAATTGGATTGATGCTCTTTAATCTATTTTACTTTACTCCTTGATAATCTTGTTAATTTTTGCATTGTTCTTTAATTTTAGTTTGTGTTCTTACATGTTTTACTTTGCGCATACCAACTGTTCAACAAAATTCCCCCTTATTATTACCAATGATTTGAAGCTAGAACCATATTGATCATGCCTCTGAGTCGATCTAGGTTAACCCTGTGCTACAAAATTAGCTTAGTTAATTTGTTTTTGAAGCGTCTCGACAACGTAATATCAAAACTGGCACCGTTGCCGGGGACACGGTTCATTGTGTGCTAGCTTTAATTCATTGCAATTAGTTCATAGAAGTAGTTTTAATTCTTGCATTTTTATGTTTTGTTGCACAACTATGCTTGTTACATGATTATGTGCTTGTGGTTGTTGCATTAGCTTTGTATTTGCCCATAAAAACAAAGGAAAACCCAGAAAATAGAGCAAAATGTCCAGCTGGTGCTAATAGCGTGGCAATTCACACTAATCGCGCCAAGAATTCAAATCCAGGAGTCCTGATTTGGTTTCTCACGCTAACCGCGTGGCTTGTGGCGCTAGTCGCGCCATAGGTTCGAACATCTGACACTAATCACGCCATACCTGGCGCTAGTCACGCCACAGGTTCGAACATCTGACGCTGATCACGCCATACCTGGCACTAGTCGTGCCATAGATTCGAACATCCCACGCTGATAGCATCAGTCTCACGCTAATAGCGTGGGAGTAAAAAAAAAGAGTCTGAAATTTTAAAATTTAGTTTTTGTTTAAACTTTTTAGGGTTGTTTTTGTGCTTTTTATTGTCCTTTATGAGTTGCATTGTGTATGACTAGGTACACATCAAGTGAATTACATTCATTTGATTCTGAGATAGATATTGCATTTCATAGATTAAATAGACATAACCTTAGGTTAGATGACTTTGATAGTGTAGTTTTAGACAGTAGCATAGTGTCTTCTGACTTTGATTATGATTCTACTTCTACACATCTTAATATAATGGCTGATAACAACCTAACTATTAAGGAGTTAGCTACATCTGATGTTGTTTACCAACCTTGGTGTATTCAATATCCTAAGACTGAGGTCAGTTATGAGCTGAAATCTGGACTAATCCATTTGCTTCCTAAGTTTCATGGACTTGCTGGTGAAGATCCACATAAACACCTTAAGGAGTTTCATGTGGTGTGTTCCACCTTGGTGTGATTACCTCTTTGCCTTACCCCGCTTCTGTGTGAGAAGTACGTTTTTTTCTTGGACATGTAGGTTTTTATAGGAGATTCATTCAGGATTTCAGTAAGATTGCATTGCCATTGTCCAAGCTTCTCCAAAAGGACGTAGACTTTACATTTGACCAGCCTTGCAAAGAGGCATTTAAGGGATTGAGGACCAAGCTAACTACCTCTCCCATCATGCAGCCGCCAAATTGGGAGATTCCCTTTGAGCTCATGTGTGATGCCTCTAATTATGCACTTGGGGCTGTGTTGTCACAAAGAGTTGGTAAACTATCCCATGTTATTGCTTGTGCTTCACGCACTTTGGATGCAGCCCAAGTTAACTACACCACCACTGAGAAGGAGCTTTTGGCTATTGTTTTTGCTTTAGATAAATTTAGATCTTATTTACTTTGCTCTCATATCACTGTCTTTACTGACCATGCAGCTTTGAAATACCTGTTAAAGAAGCCTGATGCTAAACCTAGATTGATCAGATGGATGCTTCTTCTTCAGGAATTTGACATTGAGATTAAGGACAGAAGTGGTGCAGAAAACTTGGTTGCGGATCACTTGAGCAGGATTGAGGGACCTCTTGAGTCCTTTCCCATTCGTGATAATTTTCCTGATGAGCATTTGATGCATTTTCATTCATCACATGTCACACCTTGGTTTGCTGACTGATAATGCTTTGTCGAGACGCATCAAAAACAATTTTACTAAGCTAATTCTGCAGCACAGGGTTAACCTAGGTCGACTCAGAGACACGATCAATATGCTTCTAGCTTCAAATCAATGGTAATAATAAGGGGGGATTTTGTCGAACAGTTGCTATGCGCAAAGTAAAACATGCAAGAATACAAACTAAAATTAAAAAACAATGCAGAAATTAACAAGATTATCAAGGAGTAAAGTAAAACGCATTAGAAAGCATCAATCCAATTCACCAAATCAAGCTATTCGAATCATCATCATTGTCATAAATTGATTCTATCATGAACATTCATTCAATCTCAATAAAAGCAGTTCAATCGACTCTACTCCTAAATTAATTGAAACCACAACCCTAATTGAAATATCATTCAATTAATCTTGTGATTATCATTCAAAATTAGGACATGAATCCATAATCCTAACTTGCTTTCAATCCTAATTGCATTCATAATCATGAAAACATAATAGAAATTGAAGAAGAAGGTGAACATTCAAATAGAATTCGAAATACCAAATCGAAACTCCAATTCTTCTCTTGCTTGAGTTAGATCCTTGGATTGATTAATGAATTAGCCTTCCATGATGATCACCAAGGAAAGCCCCATGATGAATGCAAGAAAATGGAAGAATAGCAAAATGGAAATGAAGAAGATGAAGAACAATGAAGAACAAATAAGAGAAAATGAAGAACAAGTTTTGATTCTAAAAATTAAAGAAAAAAAATATAAAACTTGTTTATTGAATTATAAAGTGCTCTCCAAGTTTCACTAAAGTCACTAATACATATAGTGACTAAGTTCTGAAAATTGAATGGGCCATAAACAAACCTAACAATCTAATTATTTACTATTTACACCACTAAAAGTCCAACTCGCAACCCAAAATTACAAGTGTAGAGGTGCTAACTTTGAAGCTTAAAATGACCCTCTAAATGACAGAATTGGCCTCGATCTATTTCTAGAAAACTTGTAGATCTTTTCATTATCTTTCCAGGGACTCCTAGAACTCTTCATTCGGAGATTGGTAGCACTCTATAGGCCCTGCACATGTCAGATACGTCAAGTGAGCAAAAATTCGAAAATACGCAACAATTAGCAATTAAGCCCACTTACTTGCCTAAGACAAAAACTGAATTAGAATAGGAAAGTAAAGGTCCAAGAGAGGTTAAATAAGCTAAGAAGGATAAAAAAATATTTAACTAAAAGCACTCCATCACTGACATTGTTAATTTCCTTGTTGCATCTGTTGTTCCACCTCATGCATCTAGGTCCCAAATAGATAAACTTAAGAGTGATGCTAAATATTATGTTTGGGACGATCCTTATTTGTGCAGGTTTGGTAGTGACCAAGTGATCTGAAGGTGTGTGCCTGATCATGAAATTCAGTCTATTCTTCAGTTTTGTCATGGCACACCTACCGGAGGTCATTTTGGTCCTCAGAGGACCGGTAGGAAAGTATTAGACTATGAGTTCTTTTGGCCCACCTTGTTTAGAGATGCTCATCACTTTACCACCACTTGTGAGCAGTGTCAGAGAGCAGGAGCCACAATTACACATAGACATGAGATGCCTCAGCAACCCATTATTTTTTGTGAGATTTTTTATGTCTGGCGTATTGATTTTATGGGTCAATTTCCTATTTCTCATGGTTTTTCATATATTTTGCTTGCTATTGATTATGTTTCTAGATGGGTTGAGGCTAAGGCCACCAGAACTAATGATTCTAAAGTTGTTGTGGATTTTGTGAGATCCAACATTTTTTGCAGGTTTGGTGTGCTTAGAGCCATTATCAGTGACCAGGGGAGCCATTTCTGTAACCGATCATTGGCAGCCTTGCTTCAGAAGTATGGGGCTGTGCATATAGTTGCTACAACTTATCATCCCCAAACTAATGGGCAAGCAGAGGTTTTTAACAGAGAGATCAAGCAAGTGTTACAGAAGGTGGTGCAACCAAACAGGAAAGATTGGAGCAAGCTTCTTGAGGATGCTTTATGGGCTCATAGGACCGCTTACCGCACACCTTTGGGGATGTCTCCCTATAGGGTGGTTTTTGGTAAGGCATGCCACCTTCTAGTGGAGATTGAACACCGTGCTTATTGGGCGGTGAAGAGTTGTAACATGGCATTTGATGAAGCGGGTATGCAAAGGAAGCTTCAGTTGCAAGAGCTTGAGGAGATTCGTTTAGAAGCCTATGAGAACTCCAAGATTTACAAGGAGAAAGTGAAGAAATTCCATGACTCTAGGATTCTTAGAAAGGAGTTCCATAGTGGCCAAAAAGTGTTAT
>PYAF01000535.1:124060-136083 GCA_007407185.1 Glycine tomentella | reverse complement strand
ATTGGGCGGTGAAGAGTTGTAACATGGCATTTGATGAAGCGGGTATGCAAAGGAAGCTTCAGTTGCAAGAGCTTGAGGAGATTCGTTTAGAAGCCTATGAGAACTCCAAGATTTACAAGGAGAAAGTGAAGAAATTCCATGACTCTAGGATTCTTAGAAAGGAGTTCCATAGTGGCCAAAAAGTGTTATTGTTTAACTTTTGCCTTAAGCTTATTTCCGGTAAACTTCGGTCTAGATGGGATGGACCTTTTGTTATTACTAATGTTTTTCCCCATGGTGCATTTGAGATTAAAAATGAAGCTACCGACAAAGTCTTCAAGGTCAATGGTCACCAACTCAAAGCATTTCATAAGAGCCCTCAAGTGGAGGAGGAGCTTGTGGAGGACATCTCTTTGGTCCTGCCAATTTTGCGTGAATGACATTTTGGGGAGTTTCCTTTTCCCTTCTTTTATTTGTTGTCTCTTTGTTGCATTTCTTTGCATGCTTACATTGAGGGGTAAAGGATCCTAAAATTTTTTGAAACTCTGGTTATTTTCTGTTTTCTGTTTTCTGTCTGTTTATGTTTTGTTGCTGTCTGTTTGTCAGTGTCTATTATTTTCTATTTTTTGTTTATCTGTCTGTTTGTATTCTGTTTGTCTATTTTAATTTTTAAGTCTGTTTATCTGTCTATCTGTATTCTGTTTGTTTGTTTTAGTTTTTGGGTCTGTATGTTTTTGTTGTCTGTTTCTGCTGTTTCTGTTTGTTGCTGTTTTTATTCAATTTAGACACTTTTTCATGTTTTTGATAAGATTTCTAACTTGTATAATTTGTGAGAAATGTTAAAAAGTTGGTTGGATTGAGAGGTTTCATACTTGATGTGAATCATTGTTGCAATTGTTGAAGTGATAAGTAGGCTGGAGAAATAGAATTTAAGATGAACCATGTGTGGTAGAATTATGCCTTGTGAGTTTTTGAGCCTTTGTGGATATGTTCTTTCATGTGTGATTTCACCCTTGTGCTAGATTACTATATGTTTTGCCTTGCCTCTTTCGACATTCCTTGTTGCACATGCTTTGATTGAGATGATTTAGGCCTTCTTTCTTTTAGCCACTAGCCAAATAAACCTATCCTTGTGTGATATCCATTGTCACCCTCTTTGAGCCTTTAGCTTTTTCTTTCTTGTTTAGTTCATTAAAAACTAAAAAAAAAAGGAAAACCATGTTATCCTAGCTTTAGGGAGAAAAGGGGTTTTGGAATTGTTTTGGGAGTGGGTTTCAAACAAGTGTGGGGTATTTGTATTTTATTTTGTTTTGAAAGAGAAGAAAAGAAAAAGAGAAAAGAAAGAGTTCAAATAGCAAAAGTTCAAAGAAAGAAAAAAAAATTGTGTATAAGCAAAGAAAAAGAAGTTCAAGCAAAGAAAAAGAAATATACAATAAAAGTTGTTATGGTTCATTTTCATCCTTGTAAATTCTTTTAAATTTCATCTTATTGTTTCTACCCTTCTTTTATCTTGTTGGCTTGCTCCCCATTGTCCCTCTTTTCTCTTAAGTTTTAGCCTAAATATCCCTTTCTTATCCACCTTTTCCTGAGCCATTCATTACAAGCTAATAAAGTCCTTTTGATCTTTTGATGCATGTGTATTTCAAGTTGAATGAATGAGAGGCTTGTCAATGCTTGGATGTGCTAGTTACATGTGGTGTTTGAGTGTAAATACAAGCCATACACATCATATGATGTTGAGCGCCACCCTTTGAGAGAATTCTATCACCTTGGTGCATTCTTCATCCTAAACTTAACTACTTTTTCACTTTGCACTTTGTGATCATGTTTTCATGGATTGTTTGTTACCTCAATATTATTCTTCCATCATTCCATCTCTCTCACTTTTGTGCATTGTTATGATCCATTGAAAAATATGTGTGCCTTGTTCATACCCTCCTTTCTTTAAATTTTTGGTTTACTTTAGTTTGAATTTTTCTTTTAGTCTTTCTTTTAGTTTTGCCCAGGAGTGCAAAAGTTTAAGTGTGGGGTATTTTGATGGAGTGTTTTTAGTTAAATATTTTCTATCCTTCTTAGCTTGTTTGACCTCTCTTGGACCTTTATTTTCCTATTCTAATTCAGTTTTTGTCTTAAGCAAGTAAGTGGACTTAATTGCTAATTGTTTCGTATTTTCGGATTTTTGCTCACTTGACATATCTGACTTCTATAGGACCTATAGAGTGCTATGGAACTTCGAATGGAGCGTTCTAGGAGTCCTTGGAAAGATAACGAAAAGATCTACAAGTTTGCTACAAATAGCCTGAGGCCAATTATTTCATTTGGAGGGTCATTTTAAGCTTTGAAGTTAGCACCTTTGCACTTGTAATTTTGGGCTACGAATTGGACTTTTAGTGGTTGTAAATAGTAAATAATTAGAATTGATGGGTTTTGTTGATGGCCCATTATTTTATTCAGACTTAGTCACTACATATTAGTGACATTGGACAGATTTTGACACACTTTACATTACATTTCATTTAATAAAAACAGTTTTACATTTCTCTCTTTTAAGTTTTTAGGATCAAACTCTTGTTCTTCATTTTCTCTCAATTGTTCTTCATTGTTCTTCATCTTCTTCATTTTCATTTTTCTATTCTTCCATTTTCTTGCACTCAATTCATGGGGCTTTCCTTGGTGACGATCATGGAAGGCTAAATCATCAATCAATCCAAGGATCCAACTCAAGCAAGAGAAGAATTGGAGTTCCGGTTCGATTTTTCGAATTCTATTTGAATATTCACCTTCTTCTTCAATTTCTATTATGTTTTCATGATTATGAATGCATTTAGGATTGAAAGCGAGTTAGGAATATGGATTCATGTCCTAATTTCGAATGATAATCACAAGATTAATTGAATGATATTTCAGTTAGGGTTGTGGTTTCAATTAATTTAGGAGTAGAGTCGATTGAACTGCTTCTATTGCAATTGAGTGAATGTTCATGATAGAATCAACTTATGAGAATGATGATGATTCGAATAGCTTGATTTGGTGCATTGGATTGATGCTCTTTAATCTGTTTTACTTTACCCTTGATAATCTTGTTAATTTCTGCATTGTTCTTTAATTTTAGTTTGTGTTCTTGCATGTTTTACTTTGCACATATTAACTGTTCAACAAAATTCCCCCTTATTATTACCAACGATTTGAAGCTAGAACCATATTGATTGTGTCTCTGAGTCGACCTAGGTTAACCCCTGTGCTACAGAATTAGCTTAGTTAATTTGTTTTTGATGTGTCTCGACAACGTAATATCAAAATTGGCGCCGTTGCTAGGGACACGATTCATTGTGTGCTAGCTTTAATTCATTGCAATTAGTTCATAGAATTAGTTTTAATTCTTGCATTTTTACTAGCTTTAATTCATTGCAATTAGTTCATAGAATTAGTTTTAATTCTTGCATTTTTATGTTTTGTTGCACAACTATGCTTGTTACATGATTATGTGCTTGTGATTGTTGCATTAGCTTTGTATTTGCCCATAGAAATAGAGGAAAACCCAGAAAAACAGAGCAAAACGTCCAGCTGGCGCTAATAGCGTGGCAATTCACGCTAATCGTGCTAAGAATTCAAATCCAGGAGTCCTGATTTGGTTTCTCACGCTAACCACGTGGCTTGTGGCGCTAGACGCGCCATAGGTTCGAACATCTGACGCTGATCGCGCATTTGGCACATTTGCCTACACTCAGATGTCTTTTGGCCTATGCAATGCACCTGGCACCTTCCAAAGGTGCATGGTGAGTATCTTTTCTGATTTATTAGAAAGTTGCATGAAGGTGTTTATGAATGATTTCACTGTTTATGGTTCCTCGTTTGATGCATGTTTGGATAGTCTCTCTAGAGTGCTTGACCGATGTATTAGTACTAACCTTGTTCTTAACTTTGAGAAATGTCATTTTATGGTGCATGAGGGTATAGTCTTAGGGCATTTGGTCTCTAGTAGAGGTCTTGAGGTCGATAAGGCCAAGATTGATATGATTACTTCTTTACCTTACCCCGCTTCTGTGCGGAAAGTGCGTTTTTTTCTTAGACATGCAGGTTTTTATAGGAGATTCATTTAGGATCTCAGTAAGATTGCATTGCCATTGTCCAAGCTCCTCCAAAAGGACGTAGACTTTATGTTTGAGCAGCCTTGCAAAGAGGCATTTGAGGGATTGAGGAAGAAGCTTACTATCTCTCCCATAATGCAGCCACCAGATTGGGAGCTTCCCTTTGAGCTCATGTGTAATGCCTTTAATTATGCACTTGGGGCTGTGTTGTCACAGAGAGTTGATAAACTCTCCCATGTCATTGCTTATGCTTCACGCACTTTGGATGCAGCCCAAGTTAACTACATCATCATTGAGAAGGAGCTTTTGGCTATTGCTTTTGCTTTAGATAAATTCAAATCTTATTTGCTTTGCTCTCATATCACTGTCTTTACTGAAGAAGCCTGATGCTAAACCTAGATTGATCAGGTGGATGCTTCTTCTTCAGGAATTTGACATTGAGATTAAGGATAGAAGTGGTCCAGAGAACTTGGTTACTGATCATTTGAGTAGGATTGAGGGACCTCTTGAGTCCTTTTCTATTCTTGATAATTTTCCTGATGAGCATTTGATGCATTAGCATTCATCGCATGTCACACCTTGGTTTGCTGATATTGTGAATTTCATTGTTGCATCTGTTGTTCCCCCTCATGCATCTAGGTCCCAAATAGATAAACTTAAGAGTGATGCTAAATATTATGTGTGGGATGATCCTTATTTGTGGAGGTTTGGTAGTGACCAAGTGATCCGAAGGTGTGTGCCCGATCATGAGATTCAGCCTATCCTTCAGTTTTGTCATGGCACACCTACCGGAGGTCATTTTTCGTTCTCAACGGACCTCTAGGAGGGTATTAGACTGTGGGTTCTTTTAGCCCACCTTGTTTAGAGATGCTCATCATTTTACCACCACTTGTGAGCAGTGTTAGAAAGCAGGATGAACGATTACACATAGACATGAGATGCCTCAGCAGCCTATTATTTTTTGTGAGATTTTTAATGTGTGGGGTATTTGATTTTATGGGTCTATTTCCTGTTTCTCATGGTTTTTCATATATTTTGTTTTTGGTTGATTATGTTTCTAGATGGTTGAAGCTAAGGCCACCAGAACCAATGATTCTAAAATTGTTGTGAATTTTGTGAGATCCCACATTTTTTGCAGGTGTGGTGTGCCTAGAGCCATTATTAGTGACCAGGGGAGCCATTTCTGTAACCGGTCATTAGCATCCTTGCTTCAGAAGTATAGGGTTGTGCATAGAGTTGCTACAGCTTATCATCCCCAAACTAATGGGCAAGCAAATGTTTTTAACAGAGAGATCAAGCAAGTGTTACAGAAGGTGGTGCAACCCAATAGGAAGGATTGGAGCAAGCTACTTGAGGATGCTTTATGGGCTTACAGGACCGCTTACCGAACACCTTTGGGGATGTCTCCCTATAGGGTGATTTTTGGTAAGTCATGCCACCTTCTGGTGGAGATTGAGCACATGATTATAGGCGGTGAAGAGTTGTAACATGACATTTGATGAAGCGGGTATGGAAAGGAAGCTTCAATTGCAAGAACTTGAAGAGATCTACTTAGAAGCATATGAGAACTCCAAGATTTACAAGGAGAAAGTGAAGCAATTTCATGACTCTAGGATTCTTAGAAAGGAGTTCCACAGTGGCCAAAAAGTGCTCTTGTTTAACTCTCGCCTTAAACTTATTTTCAGTAAACTTCGATCTAGATGGGATGGACCTTTTGTTATTACTAATGTTTTTATCCATGGTGCAGTTGAGATTAAAAATGAAGTTATCAGCAAAGTCTTCAAGGTTAATGATCACCAACTCAAAGTATTTCATGAGAGCCCTCAAGTGGAGGAGGAGCCTGTGGCGGACATCTCTTTGGTCTTGCCAATTTTGTGTGATGATGCGTCTTGAATGACATTTGAGGAGTTTCTTTTTCCCCTCTTTTATTTGTTGTCTCTTTGTTTGCATTTCTTTCATGCTTACATTGAGGACAATGTGCATTTCAAGTGTGGGGTGAAGGATTACAAAATCTGTTTTCTGGTTATTTTCTGTTTTTTGTTTTCCATTTACGTTTCTTTTTCTGTATGTTTTCTATTTCTATTTTTACATTCTGATTTCTGTTTTAGCTGTCTGTATTTTGTTTCTATCTATTTTCTATTTTTGTTGGTTTTTTGTTTATTGGTTATTTTCTGTTTTCTATTTATCTGTCTGTGTTCTGTTTGTATGTTTTAATTTTTGAGTCTGTATGCTATTTTTTGTCCATTTATGTTTCTGTTTGTTGTTTACTATTCTGTCTGTTTTTGTTGCTTTTTTGTTGTTTCTGTTATTGTGTTGCAATAATTGCTTCCTTTTGTTGTTATTTTTTTTTACATTCAGAAAAATATATATAGAATTTAGGCACTTTTTCATGTTTTTCATAGGATTTCTAACTTGTATAAGTTGTGAGAAATGTAAAAATTTTGGTTGGATTGAGAGATTTCATGCTTGATGTGAATCATTGTTGCAATTGTTGAAATGATAAGTAGGCTTGAGAAATAGAATTTAAGATGGATCATCTGTGATAGAATTATGCCTTGTGAGTTTTTGAGACTTTGTGGATATGTTATTTCATGTGTGATTTCACCCTTGTTCAAGATTACTCTATGTCTCGCCTTGCCTTTTTTGACATTCCTTGTTGCACATGCCTTGATTGAGATGATTTAGGCATTCTTTCTTTTAGCCACTAGCCAAATAAACCTATACTTGTATTGATATCCATTGTCACCCTTTTTGAGCCTTTAGCCTTTTCTTTCTTGTATAGCTTATTGCAAACTAAAAAAAAAAAAGGAAAACCATGTTATCCTAGCTTTAGGGAGAAAAGGAGCTTTGGAATTGTTTTGGGAGTGGGTTTTAAGCAAGTGTGGGGTATTTTTATTTTGTTTTGATTTGGAAGAAAAGAAAAGAAAGAGTTTAAAAATATAAAGTTCAAAGAAAAAAAATTGTGTATAAACAAATAAAAAGAAGTACAAGAAAAGAAAAAAAATGCAATAAAAGTTGTTGTGGTTCATTTTCATCCTTGTAAATTCTTTTAAATTTCATTTCTTTGTTTCTTACCCTCTTTTAACTTGTTGGCTTGCTCCCCATTGCCCCTCTTTTCTCTTAGTTTTAGCCTAAATATCCTTTTCTTATCCACCCTTTACATAAGTCATTCATTACAAACTAATAAAGTATTTTTGATCTTTTGATGCATGTGTATTTCAAGTTGAATGAATTAGAGTCTTGTCAATATTTGGATGTGCTAGTTACATGTGGTGTTTGAGTGTAAACACAAAGCCATACACATTAGATGAGGTTGAGTGTTGTCCTTTGAGAGATTTCTATCACCTTGGTGCATTCTTAATTTTAATTTGACTACTTTTTCACTTTGACTTTGTGATCATGTTTTCATGGATTGTTTGTCACCTTAATATCATTCTTCCATCTTTCATCTTTCTCACTTTTGTGCATTGTTAGGATCCATTGAAAAATTTGTGTGCCTTGTTCATATCTTCCTTTTAGTTTTTGGTTTAATTTAGTTTGAATTTTCCTCTTAGTCTTTCTTTTAGTTTTGCCCAGGAGTGCAAATGTTTAAGTGTGGGGTATTTTGATTGAGCGTTTTTAGTTAAATATTTCTCTATTCTTCTTAGCTTATTTTACTTCTCTTGGACTTTTATTTACTCATTCTAATTCAGTTTTTGTCTTAGGCAAGCAAGTGGACTTAATTGCTAATTGTTGCTTATTTTCGGATTTTTTGCTCACTTTATCTATCTTCATTGTACCAGGACCTACAGAGCTCTATAGAACTCCAAATGGAGCATATGAGTAGTCCTTGGAAAGATAAGGAAAAGACCTACAAGTTTGTCAAAGATAAGCCGAGGCCAATTCTATCATTTGGAGGGTCATTTTAGGCTTTGAAGTCAGAATCACTGCACTTGAATTTTGGGCTGCGAGTTGAATTTTTTATGGGTGTAAATAGCATAATTAATTAGATTAGATGGGCCTACTCATGGTCCATTCTTTCCTTATAACTTAGTCATTATATGCTAGTGAAATTAGTTAGTGAAAAACACACTACATTTTAGCAAAAATAGAATTTACATTTCCTTTTTAAATTTTCAGAATTAAAACCTTTTCTCTTATTTTCTCAATTGTTCTTCACTAATTTTCATTTTCATTTTATGTTCTTTCATTTTTGTGCACCAATGTCATGGGACTTTCATTGATGATGATCATGGGAGGCTAAACAATCAATCAATCCAAGGATCCATCCCAAGCAAGGAGAATTTGAGTTCTGGTTTGGTATTTCAAATTCTGTGTGAATGTACACTTTCTTCTTCAATCCTCTATTCAATTTTCATGATTATGAATATGTTTAGGATTGAAAGCGGATTAGGTTATGGATTAATTTCCTAATTTTGAATTTTAATCACAGATTATTTGGATGATATTTCAATTAGATTTGTGATTTCAATTAATTTAGGAGTTAATTTGATTGAACTGCTTCTAATGAAATTGAATGAATTGGATTAACAGGATTATTATCTGAGAACTATGATAATTACCATTGCTTGGTTTGGTGAATTGGATTGATGTCCTTTAATCTATTTTACAATATCTCTTATTAATTTTGTCCGTTTATACGTTTTTATGCAAGTATTACTTATCGCATGCAAACTGTTTGACAAACCCCCCCAACTGTTTATTAGTGAATTGAAGTTGGAACCATATTGATCATGTCTATGAGTCGACCTAGGTTAATCCTGTGCTGCAGAATTAGCATAGTTTAATTATTTTGAAGCGAAACGACATTGCTTATTAGTGATCAGTAGCATATGAGTCAATTATCCAAGAACCAAGTGATGTAGAATGAGAAACACAAGCAACAGGATTACTAGTATCCGGAGCAGAAGGCTGAGGCTGAGGCGGAGGAGAAGCCTTTATGAGAAAAGTCTGGAGTGCAGCATAGTCTGCAGGAGAGAGAGACCGATCCAAGTTGAGCTACATTTGTAGCATGAGAGGGTCGCAGGTGAGGATACTTCATGTAACAACGCTTCTTAAAATGACCAAGTTGTTGACAATGATTACAACGAGGTCTCAAACCACGTTTGCGACCACGTCCACTATTCCCACGAGAGTCATTCTGGGAAACAAGTGTAGTGGAATCAACAATAGAAGATGAAGCAGGAGATGAGGCTGCCATTATGAATGCCATAAAAAAAACTTGTAGATCTGGAAGGAGTAGACAAACTGAACAATGTTTTTCGGCAGCATAAACAGTGTTTTCAGTGAGTGAACAGTAACTCTGATGACATGAACATTAATTCTGACGCCATGAACAGTGACTCCAACGACATGAACAATAATTCCGACGACGTGAACAGTGATTCTGTTGACATGGACAGTGACTTCGGCGATGTAAACAATGATTCCGACGATGTGAATAGTGATTTCGATGATGATGGCAGAAGCAGGCCGGAGAGACACACAACGAGGAAACCTAATCAGTGTGCTTAGGATTTTGACATACCTAAGCAGTAGGCTTAGGCTTTTAGCAGAAGCAAAAGTTCCCATAACATAGTGCTTTGATACCAACTTGAGATTGAATAATTGTGTATTAGGAAGCCAAATGAGCCGTGTATCAAAAATTGTAACTTTTTGTCTTCAATTTTGAGTCATGATTATCATTTTTTATTTCTATCTTCTAAAACATTAGGAGGCAAAATTTTAAAAAATCAAGTTAGTCAATGTTTTTTTTTCTTGTTGGTATTTGTAATGAGTCTTTTTCTTCTTTTAAATATTGTATTATATTATTTTTTATGATAATAAAAAGAACTAAAATATATATTGGAAAATATTTTTTTTTTCATTTCAAGATTTAATTTTGCTTTTAATTGATTTTATAGATAATTTTATTGATAAAAAGAACATGCCTTTGCTTTAAATTTGGAATGCTTCTAATTGGTTTTGTAAGTAATTTTATTTATGTTAAGATATACATTATATAATTTTTTGGATAAAATATATTTTTCATCTATGCAAAATACTAAAGTTCGTTAGTCCATGCAAAATTCTTTGCTCGATTTTCGTCCTTGCAAAATTATTTTGTGTGACTTATTAGCCTAGAATTAGGTTTGGATAAATTGGAATCTACATGGCATTTTTTAAAATTTAAATTTCAAAATACAATTTCTTGAAGTTATAAAGTGCCACAAATTTAAGAAAAACTTTAAAAAATCAAAACACAATTTGTGGGAAAAAAATTTAAAAATTACAGACACCATGGGACAACCTTAGCGCCACGACCTTCAAGTGCATTCTTTACGCTTTTCAAGCAGAATATATCACTATCAGTCCTACAATAATAACACTAGTATCGAAATTTTTCCCACCCATAACCATCTTAATTAAACACCATAGACAAAAATCCAAGAACAAGTTATCAAGAAAAATTCACCAAAATTGGTATCTAATGAAGCTGCAACATAAAATCTATAGACTCCATAGCACTCCAACCATCATAAGAGCACATACACACCGTGAAACACAACAAAACAAACATCATCAACTCAATTCAACACTACACAATTCACACCAACCAAATCAACCAAACAATATATCTAATGAAAGTAGTATTTTATTGATCGAGAGAATAAGAGGAACAAGTACCTCTATATAAGGCATTGCAAGAATTCAAATGCCTTATCAGTAAAAGAAATTGTAACAGACCAGTACAACTAACAACATGATCTATCTTTATCTACAATTAACAAACCACATTGAATTCAAATTTAAACTATGCCTTATCTTTCCACAGAAACAACATGATATGCCTTATCCTTCCATTAAAATCAAACACAAAAAGGCAACAACTTTTCCCCCCCTTTTAGAACAAAATTCACAGTCTACACCAAAACCCACAAAACATAAAGAAATCAGACATTTTTTTTTTTAAAACCTAACAAACCCTTTTGACATAAATCAAGACAAGCATTGTCGGCCCCTATGAGTCTGTCCTTCATCTTGTGGTACCGGCATTTTGATAGTTTTGGGGTAAAAAAAAATAATTACCATATGAGGGTATATTTTAAAAAATTGTCATTTAGGGGTAAGTCGTGCCACGTGGTACGACTTCTCAATAAAGATTCGTACCACTTGTCACGACTTTTGTATTTTTTTTAATTGAAGTCGTAATTTTATTTACGACTTCAGTGTTTTTTTTTTTATTATTTTCACATCTGAAGATATTTTTTTAAATCCATTCAAAAGTGGTACTTTTTGTTTTTATTTTTTTTTTGGAAATCTGTTATACATATATATATATATATATATATTTGTTTTATTAATTTGTTGTTATTCGAATTTTTTTCATTGTTTTTTAGTTATAATTTTGTGTAATTTTTTAAAATTAAAAAATTTTAATTTTATTATTAAAAAATGTAAGTAATTTTAATTTTTGTAATTTGGTTTAATATTTTGTATTTATTTTTATTTTATTTTATAAAATATTTTAGTAATTTATGTTATAATTATTTTGTATTATATTTAATTATTTTCTATATTTTTTAGTAATGTTAAAATTAAATTTCAAAAGATTTATTGTTTGATAAAAATATTTTGCTAATAATATTAACTGGTAATATATGAAATAAGATATATTTATTTTGATTTTATTAATTAATTTTAACAATGATCATTGTCTTAATTAACCATTTGTCATACTAATGTTAATTAAATTTTATAACAATAATTACAATATTAATCTCATATCTAATTTAAGTAATAATAGTAGTTAACATGTCTTTCATAAAAAGTGTAAGGAATATGAATGAACATTACAAAGTAAATAAAAGTAAAAAAGTAAAAATAATTTAGTCGTCAACATCCTTGTATTAAACAATAAGTCTTTTGAAATTTAACTTTAACATTACTAAAAAAATAAATAAATAAATATAACAC
>PYAF01000535.1:73670-85190 GCA_007407185.1 Glycine tomentella | reverse complement strand
ACCCTAAACTCAAACCCAAACACCATGTAACCATGCACAACGAAACCTAAACCCTAAACTCCAAACCCCAAACCCCAAACCCCAAACCCCAAACCCTAAACCCTAAACCCTAAACCCAAACACCATGTAACCATGCACACCGAAACCTAGACCCTAAACCCCAAACCCCAACCCCCAACCCCTAAACCCTAAACTAAAACCCAAACACCATGTAACCATGCACACCGAAACCTAAACCCTAAACCCTAAACCCCAACAACCAACCCCTAAACGCTAACACCCTGTACCCATGCCCACGGAAACCATAAACCCTAAACCATACCCCCTACAACCCTGGACCACCAATCCTAAACCCTAAACCCTAAATCCAAACCATTTAACCCAAACCCTAACCATTTAAACCAACATACACTTAAATAATTTTCTATGAACCTAAAACTATGTCGCTAACAAATTCATATAGCCCTAACATTTTTCTAATTAAACAATATAACATATTAAATAAAACTAATATGAAAAATCGTAAAACCGCTTACTTGTTGGCAGGGCTTCACTTAAAAAAATATCCACGCACAAGTTCTAGAGAGAAGGTAGATCAGCTTTTAGAGAGAAGGTGAAAATCGTACGAATGGTAAATAGTAAGATTTGGGGCTTATTTATAGGATTGGGCAGCTCAAACACGCCCAACCCAGGCGTGTTTAAACACGCCCAACCCAGGCGTGTTTAAACACGCCCAAGCCAGGCGTGTTTGGCTACCCCATTTGTGTAAATAGTTCCAAAGTGCACCAAATTGGTAAATACTTAGGAGAAAAATGTTATTTAGGTTCTTTTGCCATGAATGTTCCTGTAAATTTTGTTGTTTAATGTATTGATTGGAGAAACAAAAAAGTTGTTTGGTTTTGCTGTTTATGTATTAGTTTTGTTGTTTATCCATTTCAATTTAGTAGGTTTGCATATGGATGCATAATTGCTTGTGTTTATGAGTGTTCCCTTATTTTCAAGTTATTTGCGTCACTGGAGGTTTTTTCTTTGAATATCATTTTATGTTGATGTTAGTTATATTTATATACTTAATATATATATATATATATAATTTTAAATTTTTTAATATATATTAGTCCACATATTGGATCACTGACCCACTGATCCACCACCTCGAACAAATCAATGACCGGACCGAGTTTCATAACACTGATTATGATAGTATTTGTTGCTCGATTTCAGCAAACACATAAAGGTAAGTGTATGTATTACTGTTATGCAACATGGGTTAATTTTATCCATTATTATTATTATTATTATTATTACTATTATTTTTATTTATTTTTAATTAAGAAATGAGAGAGAATGTTTACCTAAAGAAGTGTTAGAAACATATTATTTTAAATACATTACTTCTAATTGGTTAAAAATAATAAAATGAGGAAATATAATTATTAAATATGATGAGACTTACAAAATTTTGTTATTTTTAATAAATTTCAACTAATAAAAAAGAATATGTAAAAAAATATATTCCTAACAATTTTTATGGTAAACTTTGCACTTTATTTATACAAAAGCCAAATTTTGTGCATAAGTAATTCGGATTGGGTTGAATTTTGTCTATTTTTCAACCCAATTCAATTAAACTTAATTAGATTGGGTTCGGTTCAATATACCTTTTATTTTTTTGCAACTCAATTCAATCCAAGTTAGATTGGATTAGGCCATTAAAAAATTTCCACCCTTTTAAGTCTTGAAAAAAAAAATTTTAAAAATCCTCAAACTCAAAAAATGGTAAAAGATTCTCCTAAAAAATAGTAAGGGATATTTTTAAAAATTAGTTTTGCATTTACTCTCTGAACAGAAAAAGATAAATCATAAACCATAAACCTGTAATCAATTTAAGTAACTCATTCGTAATGATAAAATATAAAACCCATAACTTATTTAACAACTCACAATATTCACAAAGCATAACATTATTTTACAACTCAAAATACTTATATAAACAGTAATCACTAATCACAAAACATAGAAGTCTTAAACTATATAATAAGGAAAAGATTAACATAATTCATATGAGTGCTTACTTTAAGGTTTTCTATATTAGTATTTACTATTTAGTATAGAATTAGTATTTTGCTATATGTTTGTTTATTGTATGCGAGTTGGATTCCAAAACTCCAAACCCGTTACCCAAACCAATTTTAATTGGGTTCACTAAAATAAAACCAATCCAACCCACAAATATCTAATTAAGTTGGATTGGATTGAGAGGGCTCACAGATTAGGTGCAATTCGCTTAAACCCCTAACAAAATAGATGCAAAGATTTGGTGCAGAAAGTCCTCCAACCAATACATTTCCTTATAAAAAGAAGCATATTTAACTAAATTATCAACTCATAAATTTCCCACTCTCTTTGTAAAGGACAACTCACAATAAGAGAAGAGGGAACTTAGTGACTTGCAATCATCTAATACACTTGGAAAATAATGGTGTGCCATAGGTCCATCTTTCTAGTTCCAATTCTTGTTTATTTGCAGTTTGTCTGTTTCAAAAATAACTTTTCGAAAACACATGATTTTTTATCTGCACTGCCCATTTGATGGGGAATAATGGGACTCCCTAAAAATTGTTGCATCCCTAAACACATATCCTTCAAATTCTTTGAAAACAACTGCAAAGCCAGTTTCACTTTTATCTTTTAATGAAACATCAAAATTATTAATCAAAGCTTCCAGAGGATGCTTGCATCTAACTTCTTGTTGTGCAATATGGGAGCTCTCATTTGCATCAGTTTGTTTTTGCAAAGACTTAGTTGAGTACAAAACCTGCTTTATACGTTGTTATTTACCTTAAAAGACCCAAAGGTTTCTCATTTTCCATATCACCCACATAAGACAAAAAAATCATACTCATTGCTTCATTATATTTCAAATCAAGCCAACCATTTATCCACTATGTTATGCTCTAAACTTGAGAATTAATTTGAATAGATAACCTTGAGGCAAACCAAATGGGTTTACCAGTTGGTTGCATGTCAACGATGCATGAAATATTGTATCAATATCTTCTCCACAAACAGGGAAAAATCATCTTGGCAATCAATCATTTTCCTTAACACCTTTTTCACTAACACAATGTTTGCAGACTCTCCACGCCAATCTTTTGGATTTAAGGAGGTGTTTCCACTTCCCAAATTTCCTTCCACTTAGTCGGTAATCGTGAGCTTGATTCAGCCTAAATCACTAATTTTTCTTCCAAAGCTAGATAGTAACCAAGTTTAATAGTGTAATTTCCATGCCAATATTATTGGATTTTGCAAGTCTTTGGGCTTTCTCATGCATTTCTTGAAAAACATGAATAGCTTGATCAAGTTCAGAATTTACCTCATCTCCATCAATGGTGGAGGTGAGACACATGTTAGCTTCTTCATTTTCATTAGAAGAATCTGAAGTTGTTGACTCATTATCTTCCTAAGCTATGTATGCTCTTTTAGCTTTTCCTTCTTTTTTCACCTTGCCTTCACCTTGTTGCTTCCTCAAGTAGATTGTGCATTCAGATTTAATGTGACCAGGTTTGCCACACTCAAAACATGTGAAATTGTTTTCAATCTTCTTGTTGAGGTTGTTGTTGGTGTTGTTGTTTTTGTTTCCTTTGTTGAAATTTTTATTCTTGTTTTTCTTCATAAATTTGCTGAACTTTCTGACCACCAAATTTACATTATCTTCATCATCCTCTTCACTTGTTTCCTCTTCCTTTTTAGCTTTCAAAGTTGCAGCTTTCAAGGCTATGCTTCTTGTTTTCTTTTCTGCATCTTCACAAGATGTTAATTGTGACATTTCTAATTCATATTCAAAAAGCTTACCAAATAGTGCATCCATAGACATCTTTGATAGATCCTTGGACTCCTTGATTGTTGTAACTTTTGGTTGCCAAGGTCTTGTCAAACACTTCAATATTTTGATGTTTAATTCTTCAGTGTCAAAGACCTTTCCAAGACCCAAAAGGTGATTTACAAATGTGAGTAAATCTGGTCTGCAGCTAAGAAATGCTCTCATTGGTGTTCATCTTAAACATTTCATACTCATGGATCAAAGCATGCTTCCTTGATCTTCTAACTTCCTCAGTTCCTTCATGAGTAATTTCCAGCATCTCCCACATTTCTTTTGCACTTGTGCATCTCACAGTCCTGAAAAATTCATCAGAGGAAAGTGCAGAGGTGATCATATTTTTAGCTTTAAAATCATATTGTGCAGCCCTTTGTTCAGCCTTAGTCATCTCATCCCATTCTTTGGGAATCAGCTCATTTGCTATAGTTTTCTTTGGAATAAAAGGACCCTTCTCTATTGCATTCCATGCTCCTGGGTCATTTGATTGAAAAAAGATCTTCATTCTATTTTTCCAAAAACTGAAATGTTCCCCTTCAAACATAGGAGGTCTGTTTAAAGAGTCACCCTCCTTAAAGGTTATTTGTGAAGTATTCATGTTTCTTTTTTAAAAGAAAAAGTGATCTTGAGTAACTTTCAAGAATCAGCTCTTGATGCCAATTGAAAATGAAAGGAACACTTCAAAACAACCAAGAGGGGCGGTGAATTGGTTGAACCTTGGTAAATTAAAATTTTCAAATCAGAGTTTTTCCATAGGATCTTTATCACTTTGAAATGTTTTGAAACCAAGAATCATTTATTCAATCAAATTCCTTTGTCAAGAAATCAATGAGTAATACAAAAATTTCTGTGCAAACAATTTGAATCACCACCAAAACTATTGAGAGATGAAGAGATAAGAAGAAAGATTAGCCACTGATTTTTATACTGGTTCACTTCAAACACTATGAAGCTACATCCAGTTCTTCCACTCAAAACTAGAGTAGAGTTCCACTATTGCAAAAATATTCTTACAAGATATTACAAGCCTCTCTTTATCAACCCTAGATAAAGTTCAGAAGTCTAAAACACTATTAGACCCTTAGAGACCAAACCCAAACTGAGAACACTATTCAGCTTCCCTTAGAGAAACACTATCTTTAATCATGTAAGAAAACTCATTTACAATAGACTAATCTTTACAGAAATCAATTAAAAGAATTACACCTTCAAAGACTAAGGAAAGATTTCACCTGATAATCCAAAGAACATATAATGATTCAATCAGGTTGAAAGAGAAATTACAAACTCAATGCATTTCTTTCCTTATGCTTTGACTCAATGATGATGCTTCACTTCCCAAATCAAAAACCCATTCGAATTTGTGAAGCCTATGTGATGTTAGAAACTCAGAAACCACACTAAAGAAAACTCATAAACGTTTGTGATTGCTCAGTATACGAATTTCTCAAAGTCACAAAAAACAGAGCAAGAGGTTTCTATTTATAACTGATTTCTAACTGAAAATAATCGATTAAACACGCTCTTGTAATCGATTATTTCGCATATGTAATCGATTAATTCAAGAATGTAATCAATTAAAATGCTCCTGATATGTTCTGGGCTTGAGCTATGAACAATGTAATCGATTATTCCGTGAAGTAATCGATTAAGCCAGACAGACATGTTTTTCTAAATGCATTGAGTAATCGATTACTGAATATGGTAATCGATTAAGACAGTCAATCATGTATTCTCAAATGTACTATGTAATCGATTAAAACGACATGTAATCGATTAAACCAGTTGATCATGTAATCCTTAGGCATAGATGTAATCGATTACGAAATGCTCTAATCAATTAAGACAGTCAGCTTGATTTTTCTATTTTAGCCTGTGTAATCGATTAATTCGATATGTAATCGATTAAAATGTTCTTGCTTTGTTTTTCAGAAGGCACGAAGAACAAAATAATCGATGCCAACAATATAGTAATCGATTAATTCATCAAAACTTCATTTTTCCAAAAACTTAGCTTTTTAAATGCCTTACTAATAAATTGCTTTTACTTAGACCATCAATCTAACAATCCTAGATGAATGATTATGCATGTAAGGCTTGTTGGATTATCAGATTACTCAACTTCCCTTTTACATGAATCAAATTGATCATCCAAAGCTTCTTTGACACACTTGCAATGAGGCATGTTGAAAGCACAAAACCACCAAGCTTGAACCTTGTCCATTTATGCATTAGCTCCTCTTGAATCAACACTTGGGATGCTTTACCCGCCACTGAAGAAGACAACTTATAAACATTTTGTGGGTTGGATGATGAATAAAGGTTTAAGAAATAATTACTTAACACTTGAGGCATGTCCTCTTCATCCTCAAAAACATGTCCACTATCATTTTCTAATCTTTCAATATGATTCACTTGTCTCTACTGTGATGCTTTTAAAAAAAATAGTATTTTTATCGCCATGTGGTTCTAGATTGTTAAGCCCACATAACTTCCTCACACAACAAGTTTGAGTCTTGTTCACAACGTTGATTTTTTTGAATGAGATCAATTTTTTCCTTGCCTATTTGATCTTTTTTGGTATATAACCAAAAGTTGAATCACACCAAACTTTTAGATGATAACATACACAGTTTAGATTTGGAATTACACTTTCACCTTTGAACCATGCCTCATCTATAACTTGCTCACACTCCTCATTATCAAGCCACAATTTATCAAAATGACATCGATAATGCTTCTTTATTTTATTCATGTTTTGACATTCAAAATCCAAACATATGAGATTATGATCTAATCTAACTCTTGTTAGATTATAAACAAAAATTATATTCCAACACCCCTTCCATACCTTATTCACAAGCATCCAATCTAGTTGTTCTTCAATCAAATTTGGTGGCTTCCTCTTGTTTGACCATGTGAAATGATATCCCTTGAAGCCAACATCTTCTAGCCCACAATCATCTAGTGCATTTTGGAATTGCAAGATACTATTCAATTTCACCATATTAACTCCCTTATCCTCTTAACAATGAATTTCATTGAAATCCCTTATGCAACATTATGACTTTCTTGCTCCTGGATTTAAGCTTCTTATTAGGGCCTATGTTCTGTATTTGTTTGTTGTTTCTAGAAATCCATATATACATTATGCCATAAGCCGTTCTAAAAGCTCCCCCTTCCACATTGGCTTGAATGTGATTTAGGGAGCGGGAAATAATGCTGACATTGTATTTTGACTTCAAAAATAAAGCCAAACCTAATTCCCCTTACTTACCTTGTCTGTTAAGTTAAAAGACATTTGTGTCTTAAGGCGAATCCAGACCCTTAATTATTTTGATTAGATGCAAACAAATACAAAGGTTGAAAGTTGCATCTTATGCAATATTAGAACTGCTTCACATGTCTGCATTTGATGTTTCAGACGATAGCAAGCTAAAATCATGATCTGATACAACATTTAAGAGATGCATTTAAGACTTCATTTAATACTATGTCTGAGATTTGTTTTGCAAAGACATTCTCCTAAGATCTGTCGAATTCTATGAAGAATAAATGAAGTTAAAGACCTAAAAGTTATCAATCTTCATCAAAAGACACACTCTGTTGTGCAAATCTGCTCTGACGCAAAAGGAAGTGGTTCTTACTGAATTGTTCAACACGGTCGCAAAGAAGAGTGGTTTCCTAGCATGAAAAAATATGTGCATTTAATGCAAGCTCCAATGACCACATTTTTCAAACATAAGCTAAAGTGAAGAAATGCATCCGTTTAAAGACAACAAACACTTGTTGAAGAATGCCTACAAATACCATAAGCTTTAAAGACATAAACAATTAACCTACACATTCATATTTGAATTCTTTATGTAAAAAGCTCTTTGTATATTCCTGTAAATTCTTGTAAAGCTCTGATAACCCCTTGAACACCTTGAGAGAAAGGCTAAGTGTTGAGATTGTATATCTCTATAAGACAATTGAGTGTTAGTTAGTGTGCAAGCAAACAATAAATTTTTTGATTTGTATTAGAGCCAACAGTGGTAGGACAAAGAATATTGGTTGTAACAAACTTTGTGTAGAGCTTGAGTTGTAAAGCCAAAAATGACAATGAAAAATACTTCTAACTTGTTAAAGTTAGTAGAACTTGGTGATTTACCAAGAACTAGACATAGTTTCGATGGTTGAGACAAACTAGTATAACTCTTTGTGTCTTATACATGATTTTGTTTCTCTTCTACGTTAAGCTGACCTATGGTTCGAATTTGATTTTGTTTTTGAAAATGTTATTTGTCTTATGAAATCTGTGTCTATCATCTTAATCATTCTATATAAATATATTATCTACTTTTTGTTAAACTTCTCATCAGATGATAACATTGTTTTGTTTTAAGAAGGTTTAAAAATTGCTAAAATCACAATTCAACCCCTCTTGTTGTGATATTTGCCTTTACATTGTCCAACACAATCAACCATATATAAACAGTCTAGGCCACACATATTTTTCAAATATTGTAATTCTTTTCCTTTCTTCTTGGTTTCCATCAAGAATACCATGTGAGGTTGTTTCAAAGACATTATTTTTCTTAGGTCTCTAACTACTCGTGGTGACCCCTAACCACAACAGTTTCAACTATGTCTCCCCTATGCAAGTCAGAACATGTTTCGAGGTTGAACCAAAATCTATTTTTTTGTAGTGGTGGTAGTAGTAGTTTTGAAAATTTCTTATCACTTTTTATAATATTTCATTTTAATTGTCTTGTCCATTAATTTTTTTTATTACTAAATGTAATTATTTATTTTAAACCATAATTAAATGCTACTTGGATTTGTTTTTTTCTCTCTCTCCTATGGAAATCGAAGAAGATGAATAGACTCTTAATAATGTTAAAGGAAAGTTTGGAAAAATAGTATATTTATAGACAAATTTAATGTTCATACATAAATTTAACCAATTTTTTTAATAAGTGTAAATTAGTCAATAACATTTTATAAATAGAAATAAAGGAAATATGAATAAATAATGTTGCAAAGTAGGGGAAACTAGTTAACATTGATTTTAAATTTCATATAAACCCTGATAACCTTTGATATATGACAGATGTTATTTCCACTCCCTCTTATTACTAATCCACTCTCCTTTGTAATTTTTTATTACCAAAATACCCTTTGTTTCAGAAACTAATACACTCCCCTTTTACAAAATTGTGATTTTGTAAATAGGGATTGTTAGGAAATTAAATTTCTTGACGTTATTATGTGCTACATATTGTATTAATAATTATATTATGTTATTTAATATATATTGGATAAATTAAAGTGATCTATTGAATATGTCCAAATAGATTCCTAAGTAAATATGAGATAAATGTGTAGATACGTGTTGGACCAATTAGGTTTAATGAGAGCTTACTGACACAACAATCAACATTATATATAGGGTTATGATCCCCAATATGTCAAATCAAGTTTCTTTTCTTTCTTTCCCATCTAGAGAGAATACCCTCTAAGGCCTGATTTGACTGAGAAAGACTAAAGCTCATAAGGAAAAGGCTAAAGGCTAAAAGATTAAAGATAAATCACTATCGCCATGGAAGCAAGTATGCATTATTTATTTAAGATTTCTTGATGGTTCAATATGATGTTTCTGGGGTTTTATTGGGTGATGGTTTTCATCATTAGGATTAAGGAATTAATTTTCCTTCAATTGGTATGAGAGCCGAAATAATATTGAATTATTGAGAAATTATTGGATTTAGTTTTTTTAATGAGACTTGCATCAATTTTAATATGGTTTTTGTGTGGCTTGTATCGATGCTCCAACGTTCTGTGAGTTATTATTATGTATATAATCAAATTAATAAATTAAAAGGGAAACATTACTATATGTTGTTTGGTTAAATATGTTGGCAAATAATTTGCTGGAATATTTTTTATTATATAAAGATATTATTGTCAGCAATTTAAATAATATTTTGTTATAAGGAATGACATTCAATCCATGATAAAGTTTGGGTAATTTTATTATAATCTCATTCAGAAAATTGAGAGCAATAAAATTAAGGAATTTAGACATTTAATTAAATCTACTCTACTCGTTACCACTAAACGACGAAGCCAAGAGCGGAAGGAGGGACTTGAAAAAATAAACCTTTGGTTTATGTTTGTTTTATTTAATTATTATTGCTTTTAATTGTCTTGTATTTCATAATAAATTGATTGAAATAATATTGTTGCCAAAGTAACCTCTGTTGTGGATAATTCATTATTGTGAAGTATAAAGATGATTATATTTGTTATTTATGTAACGCCTCTCTTTACTCTCTCGTGCTTGGTTGATTTTAGATAAAATTATGTGCCCACTTTGTATTAAAATTAGATTAGTATAAATTTTTCACGAAAATTCGTTTCGCTTTGCTTGCTAATTTTATAATTCGTAAGTAACATAAACGATTATCCTCACCACGATTTATTTATAATGAGAAGCATAGCTAAATATAGCAATCCGTGTACAGTTCTCCAAAATAAAATACAAATACAGTACAGTACGACTTCCATAATTCACAAAAATGGCAACATCAAACCAGATCATCCACTCATCAAGTCAAAATACAGCAAGCAAGTCATCCAATCTTCTCCATATCTTAGCTTTCACTGTTCCTCTGCTCGCCCAAATAAATTGGGGTCATCACAGGTGTCAAACCACAGACACAACTCGGGTAAGTATTTTAATAAACATAATTAGATAATCGATAGGAAACAGAATAACATATCAGATACATAACAGATTTAAATTAAACAGCAGATATATGTGGGATCATAAAATAACGTTCATAGAACAAATATATGATGAATGATGCATGGTTTCTTTATTGAATGATGCATGACTGAGATCTCAGCTTTATCATAAAAACATCAGTGGCCACAGTCAGATAGCCCCAATCACTGGTCCAGAACTTGCATGATCAGTCAGGATGTCACAGTGGTGCACAGGAAAGTCACCCACACTACATGTGATCATCATGGGTGGCGTGAGTTCCCCACTGCCGAAGCATCCCCTAGCTCAGACTCCTCACTGTCTGAACGCTCATACTCAGTTCCTCTAACTATCTGACGCACAACTCCACGGTTTAACCCCCGCCAGGCATCAACTCCACGGATTAACCTCCGCCAGGCGTATGCATATGAGAATGCATGAATGATTTATTTTATCCAGTCTTTAAACATCATTACAACTCATGGCTTATCACATAAAACTTTTACACATTAGTCTCAATATACAGCCATGATTCATCACAACATTTGGAATCCATAAATAATCACAACATCTTTAATAATACAAGGATTCCCACCTTTATAAATTTCTCAACATCAAAAGCATAACATCACCAGGCAACATGCCTTGAAGGATCACATACTTATTTTATTTCTTTGAAATCTTTTATCAAATACTTGGTGTGCTTTATGGAAACACTCAACATAACAAGACAACATACAGCACCTTAAATATAGCAACATAATTATATGTGCAGCAACTTACAGCAACGTACTAATGACATACAGCACCCTTATATACAGAATCATTAATTACAGCAACATAATAAAATGGCATACCGCATCATTTAGTTAATATAGCATCCAGCAACATC
>PYAF01000535.1:38756-57104 GCA_007407185.1 Glycine tomentella | reverse complement strand
AATTGTGTTATATTTTATTAAATCTCTCACTGTATTTTTGTCAATATTTTTATTTATTGGTATTTTAAAGCTAGTTAAAGTAAATAACAAATATGAATAAAAATACTTAGTATCTAATATATAAGAATGCTAATACTAATGCATATATAGATATTGAATTATATTTTAAAAAAAATTAAGTTCGAGGTGGAATACTATAAGTCTATAACACCTTACTCAGTTTCTTTCTTAAAAAAAAAAACCTTACTCAATTTCTGCCTATTCCCTTCCTTAATTACAACAGTTAATCTTTATTTCAACGATTACTGTCTTATCTCGATAATTAAATTTAACAGTAACCATTGAAGTAAACCATTGATTTTAATTAAAGAATCTTACTAATAATATTTACATTTCTGTAACTAAATGTTGGCCTAAATTTAATAGTTAAGAACATTTACCATAAGATAGTAGTAATTTTTTTTTTCAAAAAAAGCTTTTATAAAAACAACAGCCTGAAAGGTGAAAACAACTTATATGAAAAAGAGAAAAAAAAAAAAAAAAAAAACCCCGAAGGATGAGGGTCAATTGGTCAACCATAATCCGTCCAATAAACACTGTCGCTTTTAATGTAATAATAAACAACAATAAAAGTAAGAAAAAAGAAAAGCAAATGCAACCACATCATTTACTCACAAGCCACACAGCGTCGACAGGGTCATAAACTCATACATAATAAAATACACACATTATATTATACCGTTAATCATTAGTTTTATTAAATGCAATAAATAAATAAATAAATAGTAGTTGGACTTGGATTGTTTGTCCTTTCACAATAGGAGGTGGTGTTAGCTTAAAAGGCTAAAATATAATTTATATTTTCATACAATTGGAAATGATCGAATTTTGTTTTGTAAAATTGTTATTTATTTTTCTAGGTTCATATATCCAAATTTAGGTGTATTATGTTTTTTTTAACACGGATTATATATTTACATTAATTATATATATATAGTTTATGTAAAAAATCATAATTGTAAATTTGAATTTATCCAAATCCAGCTTCAAATGATTGGAGATATTTCAATTTTATAAGAGAAAAAACATATTAAAAATTTTGCATGTACAGAATTTAAATATTTTTAATTTGATGACAAAGAAAAGTATTTTTTAAGCTAGTTTAAAAGACAAAATAAATAAATAAATAAAAATAAATAAAGGAGAAAAAAAGATAGTGGCAGAGGGAAGGGAAGAGTCAAGACAGTTGGAAGCCGGGACTAGACAGTAGTAGACACGAGGAGCATAAGAGTAAGGAAGAAAAAAGAATTAGAAAAAGGAAGAAGAGTGAAGAGTCACAACAAATAAATAAAAAAATAGAGAAAATAGATGCAGAGTTTGTGTGTGTGAGAGAGTGTGCATCTCCATGGCCATAGAAGATAACAGAGAGAACTAGAAGTAGTGAAGGAGAAGAAAAGTGACACCGATAGTGTTGCTGTTGTTTGTTGTTGGTGGTGTTGCTTAGTGGTTTCTGCTCCGCTACTCTTCATCAAACGACGCTTTTTTTTTTTTTTGTTTCTTTCTTCGTTTTCTCTCAACAACCACCACTTCCTCTCTCTCTTGCTGTTAAATCCACCTTTCTCTCTCCCTCTCTCTCTTCTCTTGTTGCTGTTTGCTGCTGCATCGTTTTCCTTCATTCTAATCCTAACCGTTCAGTCAGACACACACTTCTTTTTTGGCGCTTTCCGATGGAAGCATCGGAGAATTGTTCCGTCAAAGTCGCTCTTCATATTCGTCCTCTCATTGCCGCTGAACAACAACAAGGTTGCATTGAATGTGTTTCCGTTACGCCTTCGAAGCCTCAGGTACTCTCTTCTTCTTCTTCTTCTTCTTTCACCTCTTTTTTTCTTTCTAATTTTAATTCCAGCTTTATGTGTTTTTACGATAATAGTGATAATAAATGTAATAATTATTATTATTAGCTTTGTCGTTTAGCGAAGAATTCATTAATTTATGGCGCCTTCTTCTTTTTTTCGGCACCGGGGTTAGCTTAATTGTCATTTAGAAGATTCTTTCTTTCTTTTTATGTGAATATAAAAAATTATTTATGCCTGCATTTATGAATTATGATTCCTTTTTTGTTTACTTACGATGGAAACTTCAAATTTGATTCAATCCCCTTGTAAAAAAAATAATAATCAAAAAGTAAAATTGGAAGTCCAGCTTCAGATGTTTCTTTCACTTTCAGTTTTGGGTTGTTTGATTTGATAACATTGTTGTTCGAAAGTGTTAGTGGATTTTATTTTTATATGTTATTAATATTATTATTATTATCATCATTATTAGTCATGGCTCATGTTACTATAAGTGAGGCATTTTCCTCTTTCATGCTATGAGTACCCTCGTCCTATTTTCGAGTGGTTTCTTGTTCCTTTTCTTTGTCTTACTCGCACTGAATTTGATCCATGGGACTAAAAATTTGCCATTGCAAATCATTTCAGTTCTAGAAATTTATATCATGTTGTTTTAGAATTTTTAGTCAAGGACCTTCCTATTTTATTAAGCTGAGATCAGGGAGATACAATGATTATTGCTATAGGTATACAGTCTTAAAACAATGAAACTTATTCTCTTGTTTGGATCACGGACTTAAATTCCTTAGAAATGTACTCTTTTGGATGGAGTTACTGTATTAAGTGAATTGAGGCAAGCTTTAAATTACTTGCATTCTATGGTGAAACCGTGAAATTTCACTTGCTTTGAAGATTTTGATTATGAATTCATATTTTCTGTATTATTTCACTGTTACAAGTGTAAAAGGTGTGAGTGAGCAGTGACCCTGTCACCCTGATAATCTGCACATTTCTTGTGCTCTTGGCTCCTGAGAATCTTATTATGGTATTTCAATTACCAGGTTCAAATTGGGTCACATGCCTTTACATTTGATTATGTTTATGGAAATGGTGGATCTCCTTCAGTTGACATGTTTGAGGAATGCGTTGCTCCATTGGTTAAAGGCTTATTCCAAGGATACAACGCTACAGTACTTGCCTATGGTCAGGTTTGGTCCATCTTTCATGTCATGTACTCCTAAAGTTGAGAAAGATCATTCTGTTCATCTTTTGTATTTTACATACATATTTGTCACAGACAGGATCTGGGAAAACATATACCATGGGAACTGGCTATAATGACAATTGTCGGAGCGGATTAATTCCTCAGGTTATGAATGCTTTGTTCAACAAGATTGAAACACTAAAGCATCAAACAGAATTTCAGTTGCGAGTCTCCTTCATTGAGGTATATCCACTATGTTATGCTGGTTTGAGTATGCACAATCTACATATGTTCAAAGATTAGTTTTATTTTTTAAATTTGAACCTTTATATGGTAGGTTCAAATAACTAGTCAAATTATGGATGTTCCATGTGAAATGTTTTTCCACACTGCAGTTTATTTTGCTTTTCCATACAGCAGTTTATTTTGCCACATAGCTACGATCCTCCAATTAGCTGGCTTTCATAAAAAGTGGAAATGTCTCCATGAATTCTTATTCTTGTCAAGGACTTAATATTGCATTTGATTTTGAAGATTTTGAAGGAAGAGGTGAGGGACATGTTGGATACGGTATCTATGGGCAAACCAGAAACCTCTAACTCTAATGGCCATTCTGGAAAAGTAACTGTTCCTGGGAAGTCACCAATTCAAATTCGTGAAACATCAAATGGAGTAATAACACTGGCAGGAATAACTGAAGTTGCTGTAAGTACATTACATGACATGTCTTCTTACTTGGAGCAGGGTTCTTTAAGCAGGGCAACAGGAAGTACAAATATGAACAACCAGTCCAGGTAAATGAGTTATCAGTCTTCCTTGTTCACCTAAATAATGATACTTGATGCTGCCAATTTGTGTTTGGATACTTTGGAAAATTGAAGCAGTTTCTTTACACTGTGGACAGTGGCATAGTGACTTGCGATATTTTAATGTTTGATGTGAATTTTAACATTCTTTCATTGTAAACTTTTTCATGCCAACACCACTGGCAGGTACTACCTTTGGTCCTTTTTATAGGAACCTTTTGGCAAGTTTGCCTTAGTCCTTTTTATAAGATCCCCTGCAAAAGTCTACTGCACATTTTTTCTTTTTTTAAAATGCCCTTAAATACTTAACAGTTTTTCTTCTCAATAATAACAATACATCAACATCAACATCAATAACACCTTTAACCCATGTTAATTAGGGTCGGTGGTAGATGAACTCAATGATAGATACAAGGAAGTTGAAAAAAAAAAAAGGAAGGGGGAGGGGAAGAAAAAGAGGAAATAAGACAAAAGAAAATAAGATAAAAGAAAATAAGGGTGAAAGAAGCAGGGGGAAATAAAGAGGAAAAGAACTAAAAAGGTTTCGTCTGGAACATAGAGATAATAACAGGTCTAACTCTCCACAAGTTTATAGCTTTTCTCCACTCTGTCCTAAGACACATCGTCTGGCAAACTATATCCCACTTCATTAAGTCTTGTTTAATTACCTTTCTCCATGTAAGTTTTTGTCTACTTTTACCTCTCTTTGTGTCAAGCTCTTGGTAACAAACTCTTGTTATTACGGGAGCATCCAGGGACCGTCTTATTACGTGTTCAAACCACCTCAATCTATTTTTTTTTTTTATCAGCAAAAATAAACCACCTCAATCTATGTTCTCTTATCTTTTCACTCACTGGTACAACTGCTACCTTTTGTCGAATATATTCATTTTTTATCTTATCTATCTTCTTATAACCACACATCCACCTTAACATCTTCATTTTTGTTGCTCCTATTTTATCTCATGTTGCCTATGTGCTGACCAACATTCAGTTCCGTATAACATTACAAGTCTTACAATTGTTCTATAGAATTTTTCTTTTAGCTTAAGGGGAATTTTGCGATCACACAAAAATCCAGATGCACTCTGCCATTTCATCCACCCTGCTCTGATTCTATGATTTACATCCTCATCAATCTCTCCAGCTCTTTGGAAAATTGATCCCAAGTATCTAAAAACATATTTCTTGGGTACCTCTTGACCAAGTAGATACACGTGGTCTTGATCACCATCTCTTACCAGCGAAAACTCACACTTCATATACTCAGTCTTGCTCTGACTTATTGTGAATCTTTTAGACTCCAAAATGTTTCTCCACAGTTCAAGTTTGGAAGAGAAAGATTAAATTCTCCACAATTCAAAATAATAACAATACATGTGGTAAATTTATTTCTTAAACTCTCTCTCACATGAGGATAATGGAAGATCACTAGCTAGAACATAAGTAGAGATAAATTGATTAATTTGGAAGAGAAAGATTAAGAGAACGAGCCCCCGTCAATTTAAGGATAATTCTGACAAATTTAATACCAATAACTAAATTCCTTAATTCTTGTGAAGTTGTTAAAGGGGTTCTATATATATGGCCAGAGGTGACAGCGGATAAGCAATAAGCAATTCCAGTAATTTGACTAATTTCAAATTCTAAATTGTGCTGATAGTATGAGGAAGGTGAGTTCTGAATGAAAACTCATCCTTTTGTGTTGTAAAATCAGATGATGTTCTCTATGTGGAATTATCTCAATGGTAGAGCAAAATAACAAAAAACCAACCTCATAAAAGTTACTATTATTTTCTTTTGTATTTTATAGATTATCAATAATTTGGTTTGGACTGCTTTCAAAGTACTGATTTTTCTTGAATATAGCTTCTACTGTTTTTTTTGTCTTTTCCCTAATAGGAGTAAGTTTTAATTTTGTATGGTAATTTCCATTGGATTCTAAACCTTCACAACAGATTTGAGTGATGGAAAAGGGTTTTTTATATTGTTACCATTATATTTAATCTTTTTAATCTAATAACTTGTGGTTCCTTTTTTGCTTGTATTAGTCGATCACATGCCATTTTCACAATTACACTAGAACAGATGCGCAAACTCCATTCTGGTTCTCCCACCAATGACTCTTCAGACGAGGATATGGGTGAAGAATACCTTTCAGCAAAGCTCCATTTGGTAGATCTAGCTGGATCTGAACGAGCTAAAAGAACAGGTTCTGATGGTGTTCGTTTGAAAGAAGGTTGGTAATGCATGATTAACTTGAATGTAATGATAATGACATGCATACTTTTGTTTCAAAATACCGTGTCAGAAATACTGTTTCAATTATTGAAAATGATAATGACAAGGATTTAATGACTTTGTTTTATAATAGGTATACACATCAATAAAGGTCTTCTTGCTCTTGGTAATGTCATAAGTGCTCTGGGGGATGAGAAAAAGAGAAAGGAGGGTGTGCATGTTCCCTATCGGGATAGCAAACTCACTCGACTCTTACAGGTCAGAATAACATTTTGTTGTTTGACATACTAGTTATATATATAAACACAGACTATCAATGTATGGTTCAAATATCAAGATTTGCTCCTTTCACAATAACCACTCCTCTCAGGTGATATGGCCCCTATATATATCATTGATTCATTATATTGTTGCTATTGGGATAGATTTTAGATTTGTATATACTTGTTCATTGTCTTATGTTTTTACCATTTGGAAATCAGATATGCCATAGCTTTCCTTTTGGCAGTATTATGCAATGTCTAAAAATTCCTTGTAATGGATTATGTATCTTAACATATTCTTTATATATTTCAGTTTAATCAAAGCTTTAAGGATTCTATCTCCTGTGTAAATATTTCTGGACTCCAACTTATTTGTGGCTTTAAAGCTTTTGAAGGAACTAACTACTGAATAAAAAACTCAAATAAAAGTATTCCGTATTGAAAAATTGAATTTTGGTGTTACAAAATAATAGCTACTGCTTATCTGTATCTACTATATGGGGGTCTGTTATCTTGATATTTTCTTGAGTTTACCCATTCCATTCAAGGAAGAATTCTTAGTTTCTTAATGTCAGTCTTTAAGAATCTTTTGATCCCAAGCCACTGGTCCTTGTTGCAGGATTCACTTGGTGGAAACAGCAAAACTGTCATGATAGGTAATACTGCTGAACATTGATTCATGTCTAAAAAAATTTTTGTTTTTAAGCATGTTCCTGTTTTCCTCATGTTCAATCCACTTAAAATGTGAAATATTCCTTTCATTCAGTTCATTTGGTTTTAGTTGAAGCCAGCTTATTGCAGAGGATAATTTTATCTTGATGTATGAGCCAGTTAACTGATTTCACCTTCTTGTAGCAACATTTATTTACTTAAGGTCCATGAAAACTATTCATTTTTTCAATATTTTGTTGGGTATCTTCCTATTTTACACCACAAAATTAGATGGGTAGTATTTTCATCTTTCTTATTTTAAGAAAACTTAACTATCCTCTGTTTTACATTCCATTTATGCTAATATCCTTTTATCACAATAAGAACACAGTAAGGTAACAATTAGATTGGTCAAGCGGAAAAAGATAATCTATGAGCACATCTGATTTATTTACGGACTTTTTGAATGTTGATTGAGAAACAATTCATCAAAGCATTGGAGAGGCCCATTAAATAAAAGATGAAATTGGACCACATACACATAATCAACATGCAGTTTGGCAGAAAAGATTCTGATGTCAGACATTTCTGCCAATTTCATTGCTATTCAGATAAATGCATTTGCTGACTTTGTACTCTACAAGATGAAATGTAAAGATACTTTTTCTTCTTTTAGACATATTTATTGGATACTGTATTGTCTATATCTAATATAGATAATGAATTATTTTTCCCCTAATCAAAGTAAATTTTTACATGCTTTTCAATCACAAAATGGTTACCCTTTCCTCAGCTTGCATTAGTCCTGCTGATATCAATGCTGAGGAAACTCTCAATACTCTCAAGTATGCAAACCGTGCTCGCAATATTCAAAATAAGCCTGTGGTAAGTTTCCACAATTCTTTGTTACTTAAGTTCTTGTCCTTAGGAAGATGAGGAAATTCATTCTGGTCTAGTTTCATATGTTATAATCTATATTGTTAATTTTACAGGTTAATCGAGATTTAATCTCCAATGAGATGCAGCAATTGCGCCAGCAGTTGAAGTACTTGCAGGCTGAACTTTGTTCTCGGGGAGGAGCTCCTGCTGATGAAGTGTGGGCATTTATCATAACTGAAACTTGCATGTTAAATTAGCATGAGATTATTTGAGTTTCATGAACAGCATGCTGCTTTTCTTGTACAGGTTCTCTGATAGCAATATGGATAACATGGACCAAACTAATAGCAATAGCAGGCCCAAAAGGACACTAAGGAAACCCACACACCTCCAAGATTTTGTGTGACTAAGCAGAATATATTTTAGATATTTTCACCACCTGTGCACAGACAACCGTTGGTGATAACAAACTTTGGCATCTTTCCAAATTCTGTTTTTGCATTGCATTCTCTGTTTTGTAATCTAGTACAGCTGGCTATGAATTATATGCAATATCATTCAGCTGCACTCCCGATAAATATGATGAAAAAAATGAATAGAGCAGAGAATTTTTCCTACAATTAGTTATCTTACTCTTCATATATCAGAATCGTAGTATTGTCTTCCTATCATTCTCAAGCAAAGGATTGCTTGGCTTGAGTCTACTAATGAGGACCTCTACAGAGAACTTCATGAATATCGCAGTAGATGTGCTTTTGTAGAGAGATGTGAAATTGATGAACCCGTATGTGAACAAGAAAATCTTTAGAACTTAAATGCTTGTCTGTTACTTTTTCTTATGTGGATTAAATATCATTGACATATTTTTTTTTTCTTTTCTCAGGATGGACACATTTATCTCATGAAAACCGATGGGCTTGAGAGGTGCTTTCAGAGCTTAGATTCATCTGATCATTCCATGGTTGGAAGTCTATCAGGTCGACATTTATTAAGTTGTATTTTGAGTCATAAGAACCTAGTTGATTTTATAATTTAAGGATTTCAATTTATAGGAATTTGAAACCCAGCAGAGGGAGAGAGGAAATAGATAACTCAGCCCCCTGCCTCCATTTTTCTGTAAAATTATGAGCTTTTATTCCTAGTTCCCACTTCTAGTACATAGGGATTTACACATTTATGGATGGTGTGCATTCGCCTTGCAATGACAGTGGAGTCTAGAGATGAATGATATTGGATTAAGCAACGGTTTGATACTTGGTCGTTATATTATGTGTTTGAGATATTGAGTTGTTCCCCACTATGGTAGTTTGGAATTTGGATTTGTTGAGTGAAGCTCTTATACTTTTGGTTCAGTCTTCAAATTTGGACACTATCTCCTTCTCTTTTCCCATTTTTGCAGGTGAGGATTCTAGGGAAACTGATGAAGCAGCAAAAGAGTTGGAGCATGTACTATTGCAAAATACCATGGATAAAGAGATGAATGAGTTGAATAAGCACTTGGAGCAGAAAGAGGTTTTATTTTACAATTTGTTGATTTGTTTTTAAATTGTATATATAATGAGTGATTGTAAATGTCTCCTAAGAAAGTTATGTTTTAATCTAATCTAATTATGCACATTTCGGAGCTCATTTTATGCAATAGACTTCAAATTTGATGAGATGTGAACTTATGAATCTTGTATTGTATTAGTATATCTCAGAAGCAATATTAGTGGCTTCTTTCTTGCTATTGAGAAGTCAGTACAAACAATTCAAAGTACTAGCAAAGTCAGTACCTTTCAAAAAGCAGCATGGATATGCATGAGTTAAATAAGTGCTTGGAGCAGAAAGAGGTTTCATTTTATAATATGTTAATTTGTTTTTAAATCATATATATAATTGTAAATGTCTCCTAAGAAAGTTATTTTTGAATCTAATTATGCACATTTCGGAGTTCCTTTTATGTGAAAGACATCAAATTTGATGAGATGTGAACTTGTGAATCTACGCATTGTATTGATATATCTCAGAAGCAATCTTAGTGGCATCTATCTAGCTATGGGAAGTCAGTACAAAAAATTTAAAGTATTAGCAAAGTCAGTACCTTGCAGAAAACAATCTAGGAAGGGTACTGGAATGTTCTAGTAGTTTAATTAATTGATCCATATGCTATTGCTAAGACCAACAGAGCCATAAAGAATATATCTGTACATGCAGTGTTGAACTTTATGGCGTTTCTCATGTGGGTGAATATTAGGCTTTTTGCTATATCATTCTCTATTATTTCACAGATTCACAGCAGAGAGATGAAATTTCAACTGAGTATCTGATTCTATCGCCCCTTTTTTTCTTGCAGTCTGAGATGAAGCTCATTGCAGTTGATACCGAAACACTCAAACAGCACTTCGGGAAGAAAATTTTGGAACTTGAGGAGGAGAAAAGAAAAGTGCAGGTTGAACTGGACTTATTTAATTTTAAATATCTATCAAGTGCCACACAAAAAATCTCTATTTTTCTTAGTGATGGATTTTGGACTTATAATGACAGGAAGAGAGGGACCGTTTATTTCATGAGGTAGAGAATCTTGCTGCTATTTCAGATGGGCTAGCACACAAAACTCAAGATGTTCGTGGCCAAAAATTGAAGGCATTGGAAGCACAGGTGATTTTTTTACATGCACTGATGTCATTCTTGATTCATAAGGTTGTCATTCTTGACCAATAATTTTTTTCATTTTTTTTTTTCCGAATAATGAAACATCAGATTTTAGACCTCAAGAAGAAACAAGAAAGCCATGTGCAACTATTAAAGCAAAAGGAAAAGAGTGAAGAAGCTGCAAAAAACCTGCAGACTGAGATACAATATATCAAGGCTCAGAAGGCCAGTTTCCATTTGTTGACCTGATTAATTATAAGATTTTTTTTTTCCATATCTGACAGTTGTATTTATGTACATTGCAGGTTCAGTTGCAGCATAAAATGAAGCAAGAGGCAGAACAATTTCGACAATGGAAGGCTTCTCGTGAGAAGGAGCTACTCCAGGTGGTTTGCTTAATTTTATAAAGATGTCAATTGTCATCATAATTAGTTTAAAAAATGCAGAAGAATTTCAATATGCCTTACTGTGATTAACTTGAGGCCATTTTCTACACTGCATGCATGATTGTGCGCACCTTTTAATGTACGTGTTTTGTCTCAAAGCATGTGGCATGCCAGATTTTTTATGAAAACTGGATCAGAATTACAGAAATAAAACTGCCTAACTTAGAACTTTGAGGGCCTGCACCTCCCAATGCCCAAAGGGCCCACCCACTTCTCTCACAATGACAAAACTCGTCTGTCTCTCCCCTTCCTACTTATTTATAGGCAACATGCCTTATTCAATAACTCACTAGTCACCAATGTAATTAACTAATGGGTAACTAACCTGTCATAATACTAGGGTTTACCTAACAATTTTAGTTGAATGTTGTAATCTTTATGTGCTTCTGACCCCATCAACTTATGGAATCCGTGATTGCATATTGCATTAATGACTACTTTAAACATAAAACCATTTGACTTTTCATCTCAGTTTTTAAATTTTATGATAGCTGTTCATGACATGCTATGACCAAGTGGTCAAGAGTTTGATTCTTGCCTTCCCCATTCTTTTAAATAAAAGTTGAATTTCTGCACAATAGAAGGTGCATCTATGTTTATTTATTTTTTATCAGCAAATGTTAGTTGTTAGTTTGTTAGTATTTTGTTAGTGGGAGGTATTCAAACCCATGACCTCACTCTCCCCCCTTCTCCCTTCAACCACCAAGTCAACCTTATGACTCCAAGGTGCATCTATGCTACCCAGGCTTCACTCCCAAAGGGGTGGTTATGTGAGGGGACATGGTAAATATAAACCATTTGTAAGCCTTCACCGAACAACTTATGCTTTTGGGAAACTTGGTCTTCGACAACTACATTTTTATTTGAGATAAAGTGACAAAAAAAAATAGCTATGTGTTAGTTATTGAAATTCTTCATCAAGGAAACTTGTCTTCTAAGTTTGTTGTGCTTTCTACTTGCTTGACTCTGGTATTTTATTTCAAAGTTTTATTCTTTTATTTGTGCTTTCTACTTGATAGATTTTCATTGGATTTGTCCTCTAAAAATTAATCATGCTGTAGTTGTGGTTAAAACATGGACTAATATGTGTGGTTGTGCCATATTACTGTAATTTTAATCTTGATTTTTTTATTTTAAGCAGTTGAAAAAGGAGGGAAGAAAAAATGAGTATGAAAGACATAAGCTTGAGGCTCTAAACCAGCGTCAGAAAATGGTATGTTAAAGATCTAAAATTAGATGGGAAATTGCCGCGTAATTGTTATGGAATGCGAATGAAGTGAATAGGTGGTTAACTATTATTTCAGGTTCTTCAGAGGAAGACAGAGGAAGCAACAATGGCTATGAAAAGGCTAAAAGAATTGTGGGAAGCCCGCAAATCTTCTCGACGTGACAACTGTGGTAGAACTAGACTTGGAATTACTTTCTTTTTACTATATATTCTAGTTTGCTAACTATTTTGCTGTGTCTTTCAGTTTATTCAAATGGACATCTACAGTCTCGGCTGGTAATAACCTATACTTAGCTTATATATTATGCAATTTGTCAGCTTATATATTATGCAATTTGTCAGCTTAAGAGTCAACCAAAAATGTTTTGCTGGCTAACTTTGAATCAACCATAAATGAAACAGTTTCATCCTTACAGAAATTGATAATCTTTGACCTATCAAACGAGGCTAGGTTGTTGATTTGAATTGTATTTAAATGAAATGAAGTTCTGCTGTTGAATTTCTCTCCTTGCATACCCTTCAAATCGACTTTTCTGTTATTTACCATTTCAAATATATTTTTAGAACAATTTTAACATGGCTTGTGTGTCCAGGTCAATGAAAAATCCCTCCAAAGGTGGCTTGATCAGGAGCTGGAGGTCATGGTACATGTGCATGAAGTTCGTGCTGAATATGACAAACAAAATCAAGTGTAAGTTATCATGGTTCTTCCTCCTTTTTTACCTTTCAATTCAATATACCACATTCCCAAACTATCTATTCTTTTACTATTGATTGACTTTTCTTTTAGCCAAGCTGCACTGGAAGAAGAGTTGGCTCTACTAAAACAGGATCGGTTTTCAGATGGGCAGACTATTCCCAAAGGAAAGAGCAAATATTTGAGGTAGAAATTTTCATGCTTCAGTTTATGCATGTGGTCTTCCTATTTTGGAGCAATTCACTATTTTTTTAACTTATGTTTTCTTCGCTTCCTGTTTATTAGGCTGTTATCCATCTCACCAGATGCAAAAGTTGAGAGAATAGCTTCTCTTGAGAACATGCTGTGCATGTCCTCAGTTGCTTTAAAAGCCATGGCTTCGCAACTCACTGAGGCAGAAGGGAACAAACATTAAATAACCGAGGTCATTGGAACCAGCTACGCTCAATGGGAGATGCAAAGAATGTGCTTCAGTATTTGTTCAATGCTACTGCAGAAGCAAGGTGCTTCTGGAATCTTCTGAGGATATGGTTAAGCTTTTCTAGCTTTTATTATATCAGTTGACTAGAGAGTAGAGTTATCAAGTATCTATTTACAAATATGAAAATTTTCTAAGTAGTCCAAGGGTAAAAACATCTTTGGCAAGTGACCAGTGAAACTCTAAGCTGTATGTCAGACTGTTGATACTAGATATGATGATTTCCTTTCTTTTGAGATGATTCACTTTTTGAACTGGGCATTAGCTATTTTTTTATCTGTTTTTTTTGTTGGCTATATTAAATGCCAGCTTTTTGGAAAATTTTAGACGCTTTTTGTTTCCTATATTCTAAGTAATGGTAGCTCGCATCATCTTTAACAGGTGCGAATTGTGGGAAAAAAATATGGAACTTAAGGATTTGAAAGAACAACTAAATGAGCTTGTAGCACTGCTACAACAAAGTGAAGCACAGAGAGAGGAACTTGTAATGGAGCAAAAAATAAAGGAACAAGCTGTTGCCATCACATTGAATACACCAGCATTGGTGAGATTTTACTAATTCTATTCTATTTGCAGTTAGCATAAGCTTGTGTAGTAAAATGTTTCAAATCCTATAAATATGATTGCTACAGATTGTCGGTAACAAGTATTTGAAATAGTTTAGAGCAAGATTAAAAAAATTCTATGTGGGATACAGGTACTTCTAATGGAGCAGATGATTTTGAAATGACTGTCTAGAACTTCATAACTATTATTTTATCACTTAATCAGAGCCCAAATCATGTATATCAATTTTTAGATTCTTAACTAGAATTAGTTATAGTTTTGATTACATAAGAGATCTTACAAATTTAATCTTTCATTCATTATAATTATATAAAGTTTCTGACTGAAACCAACAGGAAAACTCACGTTCCTTGAAACACCTTGCGGATGAAATGAGTGGTCCATTATCTCCAATGTCACTTCCTGCACCAAAGCAACTCAAATTCACTCCCGGAGTTGTTAATTGGTCAGGCAGGGAGTCAGCTACATTTTTAGATGAAGCACGAAAGGTATGTCTGCTAGATTCTATTTCTCTGATGATGATGATGTTTGTTTTTCAATTAAGTTTTAACGGGTTTATATCCAGATGATACCCATTGGAGAGTTGTCAACGAAGAGGCTAGCAGCTATAGGACAAGCCGGAAAACTTTGGAAGTGGAAGAGAAGTCATCATCAATGGCTGCTACAGTTTAAATGGAAGTGGCAGAAGCCCTGGAAACTCTCAGAATGGATCAAACACAGTGATGAGACAATTATGAGGTCAAGGCCTCGAGCACAAGCTTTGATTAATGTGATGTGATGTTGTTGAACTCATAGTAAAGGACATTTCCAATTCTGAATATTGACCGCGGGTGTGTTTCAACACAGCTAGACAAGAGGACAGTTGATTGCAGGTAGTCTTTACCCTGTTGTTCCAAAAGTTTTTTTTAACTCCAAAGGAGGCAAGGACTGCCGAGCAATGTGTTTGTCATCTTTTCCTTACTACCTAAAAAACAGTATTACATGAATTCTTTATGCTAATGAACTAATGGATTTATGCTATGGGGAAAAGAAATTAAAATGAATTAATGGTGTAAAAGGAATCAAATTTCCACACAAGTTAAAATGTACTAATGAGCCTTAACTTATGTGTAAGTTAGGAGTCAAAAACTTTAATTGAAAAGTTCTCATGAACTAGAAGCTGATAGTAGTGCACAATGTAGACGCAGAATAGTAAATGTTTTTTAGTTAATTATTAGTTTCCTTTAATTGAAACTCAGATTGTGCTTCTGCACTGGAATTATTCTCATAATTTGCAGTATGCATGCAGGTACGATGTAAATTGGACAAGTTTCCTGGGATTTGTCAGGGTCTTTTTGCTGAGGTACAGTTTGGTTGTTGGAGAAACAAATGTGAATAAAACGATACATGTTTTTTTTTTATTCTCATAATTCTGTGAAGTTTGTAAGTTGTAACAACACATGGTAGGCGTAGCTCCACATGGACAGTATCAGAGGAAGGAATTAGTTTTATAATATATAGGTTGATCAGGGTAACGTTGCACACGTGCATAGATTAGAATATGCAGATCGTGGAGTTGCCTCATGTTAATCTGTAGGTTTTTTTTAACAAATTGTGAATTGTGATCGATACAACGTGAAAGTCTGTTTTTTGTACAGATGTAATATTTCTCAAAATTGGGCAAAAAATTAAATTTAATATAAATTAAATAAAAAATTAGAAATGGTGCAAATGGGTCAATAATTAGGAAAATGGGGCACTCAATCACGCCCAAATGGGGCGTGTTAGTACTGGTGATGAAACGTGGTAGGGAAAAAAGGGGGATGTGGGATTTTCCCAATGTTTTCGTAAATTACGAAATGTCATAACTTTTGACTGGGACGTCCGATTGATGCGAAATCGGTGATCACGCGCTTGAAATTGAGAGGAGAAGGCCTGGGCAAGTTCCGAAGGGGACTTGTCCAAAAATGTTTCCCAAAAGAGGCCTCTAAGTGTCTCAAAATTGCGATTTAAGCTTTGGAGTCTCAAAATTTTTTTTGTCTTCTGATATTTTATTTACTCAATTAGTGAATTGCAAGCTATTCTTTATTTATCTAATTACTTCTCTTAATTTCGAGCGTTTTGACATAAAATACGTCTTCATCGGACATTGTTACGAGAAATTACGACTGTTCAAAGTTATATGTATCGTCAATTTTACAGTATAATTTTGGAAATTTATGCGTTTGTTTAGGGTTGTGGGTTAATTAACTGTTGGATTTGGTTAATTGTTTAGGGTTTAGTGGGTTCAGTTTACGGGTTTAGGGGTTTACGACTTTGGGTTAATGATTACCTGTTGGATTAGGTTAATGGTTTAGGGGGATAAGGTTTATGTGTTTAGGGCTAAGGGGTAGTGTGTTTGGATAATTGGTTAGTGTTGATGGTTTTAGTGTTAGGGGTTTAGGGCTTTGGGTTATTGATTAACTGTTGATGTTGGTTAAGTTGATGGGGTGTACATAGTAGTCCTTACCATAGCGTGATTTGATTCCGCAAGAGCCATGGCCACAAGGGTTACTCTGAGAGTAGTTTGCGGGAATTAAAGGGTTACTCTGACAACTATGAGCATGAACTGATGAAGAAGGTGAATGGGAGAACCTAAATCCTAAACAATAAACCCTACACCCTAAATCGTAAACCCTAAACCCCACCCTCGAACTCGACGTAGTGACTAGTGAGCAATGCGGTGGTGGCACGGTGGGCACTTAGTGGCGCAGTGGGCAAGAGAGTAAGGTTTGAGTTCGAGGGTTTAAGCGCGTGGGCAAGGGAGAAAGGAGTAAGGAAGTAAGGTAGCAAAGTGAGAGCTAGATGGTCGTTTAGGCGCAGACTAAAATTTTACAATTTTTATAAAAAATTCAACATTCATAGTGTAGATTTGACGATGCATATAACTTTGAACAGTCGTAATTTCTCGTAGCAATGTCCGATGAAGACGTATTTTATGTCAAAACGCTCAAAATTAAGAGAAGTAATTAGATAAATAAAGAATAGCTTGCAATTCACTAATTGAGTAGATAAAATATCAGAAAACAAAAAAAATTTTGGGGCTCCGAAGCTTAAATCGCAATTTTGAGGCACTTAGAGGCCTCTTTTGGGAAACACTTTTAGACAAGTCCTCTTCGGAACTTGCCCAGGCCTTCTCTCCATTTCGAGTGCGTGGCCACCAGTTTCGCATCAATCGAACGTCCTAGTCAAAAGTTATGACCTTCCGTAATTTACGAAAACATCGCGAAAACCCCACACCCCCCTTTTTTCCCTGCCACGTGTCATCACCAGCACTAACACGTCCCATTTGGGCGTGTTTAAACACGCCCCAAATGGGCGTGATTGAGTGCCCCATTTTCCTAATTATTGGCCCATTTGCACCATTTTTCTAATTTTTTATTTAATGTATATTAAATTTAATTTTTTGCCCTCAAAATTGCTATTTTTTTTATGTCAGCTAATTGTAATTGATGCGTTTTTAATTCATTGGGATCGAGACCCACAACTTTCTCTGGAAACGGCAAATGCTTCAACTAAATATTGAAGGCAGGTATCAAAAGGAGCCGCACTACAAAATTCACTATCTTCCTGTATTTTAACTAACACAAACGAGACATGAAAGATAATAAAATGGAGGAAAAGCTTGAAACTTAATTCGTAACGCGACTAACAAAAACAAAGGTATATAAACATAATTGGACTTTTTTTCTCCATTGTTTGTCCATAGATACAGTATATCTTATTAAAATATATTCTAAATTACTTAAATTTTTCATATTTACTACCTAGCGTGTACATTAACTAACACGGGTTGTTTCTGTGATTTGTACAAAACAAAAATATTTTTCCTTTTTTATGTTTATAATAACCCTGGCTAAAAAAAAATAAAATTTACTGTAGCAGTACTGTAACCCACGCCTGGGGCGTGGGAAGCCACGCCAGGAGCGTGGGAAGTGTTCCAGAAAGCCATTTTTGGCTGGAAACCCACGCCAGGAGCGTGGGAAGCCACGCTGGAAGCGTGGGAGGCGCGGAAGAGGCCTATAAAAGGCCATTTTTCACGTTTTGAAGGCCAAAAACCTTGGTTCTTCTTCCTCTTTCGTCCAAACCTCCATTAGAGCATCCTCGGAGCTTCAAACTTCCATCATAAACCCATAAAACACCTCCCTATCATCTATAAACTTGACTAGAACCCTTGAGAAGCCAAAATCCAGCCTTGTTGGTGAGAATTGAGAGAGAAACCCCTTTTCCTTGGGGTTTTATAGAAATTAAGCGTTGGAGAAGCAAGAAGCTGGTTTTCAGGGAGACAGAGCTTGGGGACAAGACTTCTCCAACCTTTCTTTGTTGATTTGAGGTAAGAAACCTCCGTTGTAACCGTTTAATTTGAGAAATGGGGATTGGATGAATAGTAACCAAATATTGATA
>PYAF01000535.1:5931-15933 GCA_007407185.1 Glycine tomentella | reverse complement strand
GTAGCCTCATAGGTTTTGAGGTGAACCAGTATAAATCTTGTGTTCTGATTTAAATTCTGCAGATTTGACTATACTTGTGTGAACTCTGTTTTGCATGTGTGTTCTTGTGGCATAACAAGTCTTGGATTAATTTTGTGATAAAGATTATTGTTTGATTTTGTGATAAAGATCCAAAGGGCAATAAAACTCTGATTTGAAATTCTGATTTTCATCAAAGAAATTTTAATTTACCAAGACTAACCAATTCACCCCCCCTCTTGGTTAAGTGTGAAGTGTTCCTTATTTTCCATATATGTGACAACACAAGTGTCATCAACATTTCCAAGAATCCAATAGTGCACTCAAGGACCAAACACATTGAGATAAGACATCATTTCCTCAGGGATCACATCCAAAAGGGTAACATCAAAATTGAGTTTATTGATACACATAATCAATTGGCTGATATATTTACTAAACCCTTGGGTAGAGATAGATTCTATACAATTAGAAACGTGCTAGGTATCCTTGATGAGTCTAACATATGATAGCATGCTTTTTATGTGCCTGTTTATATGATATTGCATCTTTTTTGGCTATTCATCACATGTGCTTCGAAATTCAAAAATTCAGTAGTATAATCACTGTTCACTCTACAATATTGATTGTAATAATTGATTACTCATCAAAATAATCGATTATTTGATCATTGAATGCCTTTTTACAAACAAATTTGTGCTTATGTAATTGATTACCTCAGCGAATTAATTGATTACGTGTTGTCTAAACTGAAACCTGTAAAATTGAACTCTAGAGTAATCGATTACATTAACGAATTAATCGATTACTAATCATACAAAGCTTATTCTGAATAAAATTCTCATTGGAGTAATCGACTACAATGTATAGTAATCAATTACAATGTGTTACTTTAGTTTGAGTTCTCACTAGAGTAATCGATTACACTATGATTTAATTGATTACACCTTGTAGCAGTGTCTCTATTTACTTACGAATTAATCGATTACAAGCCTTGGTAATCTATTAACTATGGTGTTATTGCAAAATCTACAGAAATCTTGGAAATCTAAAACTACTAATTGTTTTCAAACCTGCTACTGAACATTTAAGCCTCTGGGTATTTGGAATTGTTGTTACACACATTCAAATTTCAAAATTTAAGCCTAAAAAACTATAAATACAGCTTTTCATGAGAGGAATAATCACACCTTCAATTCTCTCTTCCTACCTTGAGCTATCTGTGCTTTCTTCTTCTCTTTTCTTTAAGCCCATTTGTTTTCTCTGTTAAAACCCATTATGTCTACCCGTAAGAGATCAAGATCCACCAAAAGAAAGACTGGTGAATCTTCTAATCCAACAGTAAACAGATTACACTCATGGTTCTCTAATGAATATGAGAAAATGAGCTATATGCAATTCAATACCACAAAACTCATTTGCCCTCCCAAATACCTTGATCTTAATTGATTTATTGCTGAGGGATTCCAATTCCCTGCCATGATAGATGCTCAGGGGTTGAAGAAATTTGTGAAGATGAAGGGTACCTTTTACCCTGAATTAGTGAAGGTGTTCTACTCCTGTGCTAAGATGAGTATGGATGGCACCATCCTATCTCAAGTAAATGGGGTGGCCATAGAGATCATTCATGAAGTTTGGCATGAAGTAGCTGGTATTTCCTTTGAGGGTGTAAGGAAATTTGATGAAGAGGCTGAGGGCTACAATAGAATTGATACATATAGAGGGATGCTTCAAGACCCTCAAATGAGGCTGAAGCTAAGGCTTGGCATTGGCTCTATGACTGGTGAAGACAGGCTTCTTCACTATATAATTACATATATTCTGACTCCGAGATCATCCAATCATGCCCAGGCCATAAATGATGATATGCAGCTTGTTTATGGAAATAAAAATTCCATACAAATGAACTGGATTCTCATCTTTGAGGAGATCATGCTGAAGTCTAAGAGATTGATAAGCTACCAATTTCCTTATGCCGTGTTGATATCCAGATTCATTGATTACTTCAAGATTGATGTCTCTAATGAGGTTGTAGACAACACTACAAACGTCACCAGCCTCATCAAAGAAAAGCATTTGAACAATCTTGGGATGGTGAAGACTCATTATGGATGGCAGATGGCTAGACAACCACTTCCACCTGCAGATGCTGGTGAAGGAGGAGATGAAGAGGAAGAAGCTGAAGCTGGCCCTGCTCCAAAGCAATACTCTTCATTTGAATCTCTCATGATTCAAAAGATGGATGCTCTATTGTCCCTGCACTACGAGCATAGGGCTGAGACCACTGCCTACATGGAAGAGATAACATCTAGGCTAGAAAACATTGAGACTAGATTGGCTCTTAAGGACTTTGATAATCTCTAGTCTAGTTGATGTTATTTCTTATTCTTAGACTATTTGTGGTTCTGTATGTTGTTTTGTTATAATTTTTTCTTAAATGTATTGCATCTTTCCCTTTCGTTTAAAAAAATTCCAGTTTATGTTTCATATTTTCCTTGCTTATAATCTCAATAATGATAATTTTTTCTTTGATAAGCCAAATAGGGGGAGAAATAAAATAAACATATGCTCTGTCTTGCTATGTTTTAATTTGCTCTAAATTTTATGAAAATTACCTAAGTCAGGGGGAGCAATTTAAGGAATGATTTCTAATTATGCAAGCTTACTTGACACTTGCTCTTGTCAAAATGCTTATTTGATTTCAGACTATCAAGCATAAGACTCCTATCATTTATTCCTCAAAAGCACTTAAAGGCTAACAAATCTTCAATTGATATTTAGCATGTTCAAAGCCAAAAAGGGGGAGAATGTTGGATATAGGGGGAGCTGGAAGATGATTAAGTCAAGGATGAAGCTTGTGCCTTAGAAGAAATGAAGCTTGTGCCTTAGAAGAAAGATTTTAGCTTTTCACATCCCAAGGCTTTTGTAATTTGTTAAATGGTTAAGAGGCTAATCTTATAATCCTTGCATTACATAAATCATTAAGATGCATACATGATTTTATTAAAGCATAAAGGTTTTCATGTTTCCATAACGAAATTGATTTCTCATGGTTAAGGTTTTGGAAAAACAAAATGTGACTGCTTTAATCGATTACCAGCTTGTGTAATCTATTACAAAGCCATGATGAATACTTTAATCGATTACAAACATATCGTAATTGATTACACAACACAAAACACAAAACATGCATGACTACCTTAATCGATTACTACTTGTAATCGATTATATAGGCTTGTTTCGAAACTAAGAATGATTGGTTTAATCAATTACAGCTTGTTTTAATTGATAACATTGTTCGTAAAACTTTTCCAAATTGTGCTAAGAACACTTTAATCGATTATATGGAAGTTTAATCGATTACATGAGTTAAAATTAATCAATTACTTTGACGATTTAATCAATTACATTCAGTCACAGAAGTTGGTCATAAATAGCTTGTGAGTTTTTCTGAAAGATACAACACTTGACTATGAAATTTTCAATGTTTTCATAAGTCTTCTGAAATTAAGAAAGGATACTCTGAGTTCAAAAGTTCTTGTCCCACACTTTTAAATCTTCATAGTGTATTGAAAGGTTTCTTGAGCAAGATTACAAAGAAGCTTTTGGAGAGGAAGTTCTAAAACTTGTTTTTCATTTCAACTTTGATTGGTAAATCATATCCATTAGATCATCAGGTTGTCTTTCTCCATTAACTTTTGTTGTAAATTCGTTTCTAAATTTTTGGTTATTTGTAACTATTACAAAAGATTCTTGAAGCTTTTTCTAGAGTGGGTTTCTCTAGAGGGAAAGAATAGAGAGGGGTTCTCTATGTCTTGATCACTAGGATTCTAATAGTGTTTTAGACTTTTGTTCTTTATCTAGGTTTGATAAAGGGTGATTGTTTTAAATCTTGTAAGAACTGAAATTTGTGAATAGTGGAACTCTAATCTAGTGTTGATTAGAAGAACTGGATGTAACTTCTCTTAAGGAGTGAACCAGTATAAATTCTTGTGTTGATCTCTATTCTTTAATCTCTTCTAGCTATCTTGATTTGTGGTTCTTGGTGAATTCTTTATTACTCAACAAGTTAAGTTTTTGCAATTGTTTTCTTGGACTAAGTAGTTTGATTGATTAGAAGCATTCTTGATTCAATTTTGATTAAGATCCATTAACTCTGATTTTCTAAAGATTTTAAAAAGGCCAAGTTTAAACCAATTCACTCCCCTCTTGATTATTGTGTGTATTCCTATTGTTTTCAGTTGTTTTATCATTATCATAAGTATATTTTGATGTATTATGCCAAATTTTTGTTGTTTTGACATTTTTTTTAGTTTATGTTGTGGTTGAATTACTTTTTTTTTTGTGTTCAACAACTATTTAAATAACACGCGCTTAGTAACAACAATCATTTCTTTAATTGATTCATAAAACAAACATCAACATAAACAACTAAAGAAGCATTGATAATACAGACTTTTCTTTAAAAAAAACCCACCAACGTACAATTTTTATAAAGTAAAAAATGACTACACAGATTTATCATGCATCAGAGCAATGATCTCATCAGCAAATTTGTGTTTCCTTGTTTCGTAACAAGGCAAGGACTTCATATGGATATCGACCAAAAGTTGCATTCAACTCAATCTAACCTTTGCTACTAAATTTCAAAAAGATGAATAACATTTTTCCCAAATCATTGTTGTGTTTAAGCTCCATACACTCATATTCAACACATCCATCACCTACATAAATAGGTTGGCAGTATAAAAGGTCAAGTAAAATTATGCTACCTTCCACGACGTCCGTACTTGATTTCCTTAAAGCATCTAACGACATATCCTCACTTATTTTGACAACTTTAGAACCACTGGGACATTGAAACACTACTCCTTCAAATGATGAAATCATGTCATCATCGCAACACACAACAGTAGGTACACTCTCCATGTTTTCAGTTATATGGTGAATATTAGAGAAAGAAAAGAAATTGGAACTCTGAGAACAGTGGTAACCAGGCTTTTGATCCAAGCAATAGCAATTGGAACTCTAACAAATCCTCTTGGAGTGCATGGAATAAAAACAAGAATTCTAACTGCTGGAAATAAAGGTTCTAACTAGGGCAAGAAAAGCAATTGGAATTGTGGACCTGGTGATGTTAATCAAAACACCACTTGGAGAAGCAATAGCAGTTGAAACTTGGAACATAGCAAATGCCTCAAGTTATGATGGTGTAAGTGAAGGTTCAAATGAAAATTTTGATGGAGTCGGTGGTGGGAATTGGAGAGGTGGTTACCAAGGTAGAGGTGACTTTAGAGGTAGAGGTTTTCGGGGTAAAGGAGAACATGATGGCTTTGGTCTAACAATATAGACGGTTTAGATTGCTTCTAAATTTAATATGGTTTATAAAAAAAATAGTGTTCAACTAATACATTTTAGAAAAAAAATTGTCCAGTCAATACGTCTCAAGAAAAGCAATTTTTAGTCAATACATCTCAAGAAAAGTAGTAGTGTTCAATCAATAAAAAAAAACACAAAATGTACTTTTTTCTTTTTTATTCAATTTTTTAATTTAAGTTTTTTATCACAGTAGAATCATAATTTCATTATGATAAGGAGTGCCAAAAAAATAACAATGGAATTCCATTGTCATAAAAAAAACTTAAACAACTGAATTGAGATTTTGTTGTGCTAAGGAAGGGGCAAAAAAAATAACAATGGAATCGTAATTTCATTGTTATGTATGGGACAATTTAAAAAAATACAACGGAATCACGATTTCATTATGATAAGAGAGACGTGAATTTGGGCATTCGACGGAAACATGATTCTATTGTGTATTTTATTCAGGATAATCATGATTCTATGGAAAGGACATCCTCAAAATAAAAAAAGTTTTCCACCCCTTAGTAAGGACCAAAAGCAATTTCAGTGAAGTCAATAGCAACTCCCTTGACAGAAGAAAGTTGTTCCACATAGTATTGAACCAGATTTGAGTTTCTTTATTTAAAATCAATAAATTGGAAAAGAAGAACAAGTTAACAGCCAGGCTTTAACTTGCTGGTTTAGATGACTGGGCTTTGTTCAATGGGCTAACTTCTATGGCTTTGCAGCTTTTATACACGGATCCATATGATTCGTCAATCCGTAAGAGTTTTTTTTTTAAATGTACGGATTGGGCAATCCGTAAGCCTAATCCGTATGTTTTTTTTTTATATATACGGATTGGGCAATCCGTAAGCCCAATTCGTAAGGTTTTTTTTTGTAATTTAAAATTTATTTTAGAAAATAATGGTGCATGAAGTATCGAACTTGTGACCTTTAAGTTATTAACATGGTGTTCTAACCAACTGAGCTAATAGACGAATTATGTTAAAAATTAATTAATATTGATATATATATATATATATCACTAAATTTATTTAATTTAAAATAATTTAGTATGTTAAAAATATATGTGTATTAAATATACATTAAAAAAATTTAGTGTTATATGTATCAACATTAATTATTTTTTAACATAATTGAGCTATTAATTTGTAGTTTAATTTATTATTTTTTAATTTAAATAATCTATTATGTTAAATTTTATAACATTATATGTTAAAATTATATGTTGAATTAATGCATGCATATATATATATATATATATCTGTAAATTATATTAAATTTTACAGATATGTATGCATGCATTAATTCAACATATAATTTTAACATATAATGTATTATAAAATTTAACATATATTTTTTTAAAATATGTTTTTTATTTCTACACTTTTTGTAAATTTCACTTTTAATTCTTCAACAATATTTTTAATGTTTTTTATCCTTATTTTTGTAACTAACAATTTATTTCATATCATTAACTAATTTTACACATATGTAAATTATATGTTAAATTTTACAGATATGTATGCATGCATTAATTCAACATATAATTTTAACATATAATGTTATTATAAAATTTAATATCATATATTATTTTAAATTAAAAAATAATAAATTAAACTATAAATTAATAACTCAATTATGTTAAAAAATAATTAATATTGATACATGTAACACTAAATTTTTAATGTATATTTAATACACATATATTTTTAACATAATAAATTATTTTAAATTAAATAAATTTAGTAATATATATATCAATATTAATTAATTTTTAATATAATTGATCTATTAGCTCAATTGACTAGAGCGTCGTGTTAGTAGCTTAAGGTCACAAGTTCAATACTTGCATACACCATTATTTTCTAAATTATATTTTAACTTACAAAAAAAACACACGGATTGGACTTATTGCCCAAAAAACTCTTACGGATTCGCCAATCTGTGTGACTTTAAGGCCTAATTTCAATGTATCTTATCAATTTTTAATACAAAAATGAAGATATTGTTATTTTTAGTGTAAAAAGTAATTTTAAGTTTTTTCGGAAATTCAAACATGCACTTCATTGCCTTGTGCTTGTGTACATCTATACCTGCCAAAGTTTTCACCCCATTCACCCTTTTTTACTTTTTACCGCAAATACATCCCTTGCTTGTCAGAGAAATAGAGAAAAATTGAATAAGCTCAAATATATTCTGATGAGGACCAAAGACTAATGAGTGAAGAACCTACATACCTCCAATGTTTTGAACATAACTTGAGTTTTAGATATCTATTTTAGGCGTTCTTTGATGCGTTTGAAAGCTCTAAAGATTCCCTACAAATTGTATTTCTAGTTTCAAGTCCAAATTATGCATCTATATGAAAAAAGAAAGGTTTCCTACCCAAAGGAAATCAAAGTTTTTGCCTAGACAAGATGGACCTTTCCAAATCTTGGAGAGGATCATTGACAAGGCATACAAAGTTGCCCTCCACGGTGAGTACAGGGTAGATGTCACATTTAATATTGCTAACATAAGTCCTTTTGATGTAGGTCATGAAAATCTGAATTCGAGGACGAATTCTTTTAAAGAAGGGGAGCATGATGAGGACCAAAGACTAATAAGTGAAGAACCTACATACCTCCAATGTTTTGAACATAACTTGAGTTTTAGATATCTATTTTAGGCGTTCTTTGATGCGTTTGAAAGCTCTAAAGATTTCCTACAAATTGTATTTCTAGTTTTAAGTCCAAATTATGCATCTATGATGATGAAAATGGGACATAAAGTTAAGCACGAATTACATTTTTTTAGTATAAGGAATATGTAACTAAAGTCCCACATTGGAGAGAAAAAGGAGAGAGACACCACTTGTTAGCTATAAATAGCCATTCATTTGTCTTATGTACTCACCTTTGAATTGAATAAAAACCTTTACACTTTTAAAAGTGTGTGAGAAGAAGTTCCTCTTGGGTTCTTAATTGGACCAAACATTGGTTCTTATCAAAGGTTTCTATAGTCTTTGTGGTGAATCCCCACGGGACTTATCACTTTTCATAAGGTGTGGCGTCTTTTTCCATTTCTTGTCTTCCCCACCTTTTTATTTTTATTCTATTTTCTTTAACATCTTGTTCATGTTAAATTCGTTATTTTTGCTCTGCACTTTTCTTCATATTGTCTTTATCTTTATTTCTTTTCGTCAAACACTTGACGTGCACCTTATGTTTTAACAAGAAGCTTTTTCAAGGACAATCCGTAAAAAACAATGAACCCCATATTGGTTCATATCATGTGGTATCTTGAGCCCGGATCCTAGAATTGACCAATTTCTTGTTTGTATTGTTCTTTAATTCCTGTCTTTTTTTTCCTTTGTCTTTTGTTTGCGTTCTTTATCATTCTGTTCTTTATTTCTCGTTCTTTATCATTCCGTTCTTTATTTCTCGTTCTTTATCATTCCGTTCTTTAAATTCTCGTTCTATATCATTCTGTTCTTTAATTTCTTGTTCTTTATCATTCTGTTCTTTTATTTTTCGTTCTCTATCTTTTGCGCAATTTACAGCTTCATGATATTCTGCTCATATTATTGTTGTAACAACGTTATTTTGTGCACCTTATTCTAAACTAAACCATTATTGTTCACAATTGAGCATAAAAAAAAATCATTTGTGTTAGTGTGAAAAAAAAGGGGTAGCAATTTTCTTGTTTCTAAACAAAAAAAAACAAGAAGAAAAATCTAGAAGTGTTTCCTTTAAGCTACTTGTAAAAAAAAAAGCTAAAAAAAAGAAACCCTTTACACTAATTTATTTGACAATTGTGGAAGTTTATTTGTGGTGCTATAACGTTATTCCTTCTTTTCTTTGCGCAATTGAAAATTTTTTTTCTTTCTTCCTAGTTCCGTATTGTCTTTGTTTGGCCTTCTTATTTTGAGTGTGCCTTTCTTTTGTTACCTTTTCTAGTTTGTCTTTTTAAATTCCTTTCGATTGTTGTCTTTGTGGTTTTCCTTTCCTTCAACGAATCCAGTGAGCAACTCTTGTGAGAATAGCTACAATTTTTATAAAAAAAAAAACTTTTGATTTTGAAACGCGACTGATCTTATTAAGAACCTAAAGAGAACTTTGAGCGGTAAAAGGCAAGAGCGTTTACATTAAAATCAAAAGCCATTTTCTAAGTGAAAACACGAGTTGTCATTTCTTGAGTGAAACACGTGAGTAGAATGGTGAGGTCCTGTTCATATTTTCCTCATACTATATGATGGCTAGTGATTCTAATATCCCTCGCACCCCTAGAGCTGATGCAATACAAGCTCGCCTAGACGAATTGACCAATCAATTTGCTCAAATATTAGAGCACAATTGGTGGATGGAAGAAAGGATGGATAGAAGAGAAAGGCGTAGGTCTAGAACCTCCACTCAGAGGAGTGATAGTGGAGACGAAGAGAGAGAGTCCTAGGAGGCATGAGGATAGGCGAAGGAATGAAAGGAGACATAGAGAAAATAATAGAGAAGAAAGACCTAGGAGGAGAAATGAGAGGGATGAAGGACTTGATGGGGTTAAAATTAAAATACCTAAATTTCAAGGGAGGAATGACCCCGAGACTTATTTGGAGTGGGAGATGAAAATAGAGCAAATCTT
>PYAF01000534.1:202969-216223 GCA_007407185.1 Glycine tomentella | reverse complement strand
AATGTTATGACATAGCCTTTTATGTTTTCTAATCTACTTGTGGATAAATCCAATAAGATTTACTATGAAACCTTTATTTCAAAATCATTTTCAAAACTTCACTTATTTTCAATTAATCATTGGTCTTTTTAAAATAAATTATCCGCTGCAAATAAAATAAATACGAATAAAATGAAAGAGTGAAGTGATGGTTACAATTTTCATAATCAAATTAATGGAGATTTCATTAAAAATTGAAATTACACGTTTAGAGTAGTGATATCATAGCGACAAGGTGGGTCGTTACAACCTAGACCTTTCTTTGAAGCATCACAATACACTTCAAATGCACCACGAGGATCTGGCAACACTAACATTGGAGTACTAGTTAACCTCTGCCTTAATTCTAGAAAACTCTTTTCATATTCTGGTGACCATACAAAAGGCACATTTTTCATGGTCAAGCTGGTCAGAGGTAAAGCTATTTGTGAAAACCCTTTAATAAATCTCCTTTAATAACCAATTAATCCTAGAAAACTTCTAATCTCAGCTACTGTGGTTGATCTCTCCCAATTCCTGACTATTTCAATTTTACTAGGATCAACTATAATTCCTCCTTTGGAAACAACATGACCAAAAAATTTCACTTCCTTGGCCCAAAATTCACACTTGGATAGTTTAGCATATAATTTCTTTTCTCTAAGTGTCTGCAATACTATTCTAAGATGATCTTCCTTTTTTTTCTGACTTTGAATAAACAAGAATATCATCTATAAAGACTACTACAAACTTATCTAGATAATATCTAAATATTCTATTCATATAATCCATTAAAATTGTTGGGGCATTGGTTAATCTAAAAGACATTACTAAATACTCATAATGTCCATATCTAGTCCTAAATGCAGTTTTAGGAATATCTTCATTCTTAACTCTAATCTGATGGTATCCTCACCTAAGATCAATCTTAGAAAATATTATTGCTGCTCTCAGCTGGTCCATAAGATCATCTATCCTAGGCAATGGATACTTATTTTTAATAGTTATCTTATTAAGCTATCTATAATCTAGACAAAGTCTCATTCCCCCATCTTTCTTTTTCACTAACAATACCGGAGCTCCCTTGGGTGAAACACTAGGTCTAATGAATTCCTTCTCCAGCAACTCCTTGTAACATACCAAAAATTTAAATATGTTAATTAGAGATAAAAAGAGATATTACAAAAATACTTGAAGGAGAATGACCATATTATCATTTTCCTTGATGTGAGAATTACCATAGTATCCTTGAAGTGGAAATTACAAAAATGCCTTTAAAGTGAAAATTATAATAATACCCTTAGATATTTTGAAGTGGAAATTACAATAATACCCTGTATTGAGTGACAAATTACCAAAATACCCTTGGATATTTTGCCTTAGATATTTTTGTGGAAACTTAAAGAAATTACAAAAATACCCCTAGGATGACAAATTACCCTTAGTAATAGATAAATATTACAAGAAAACTAGGAGTACCTAAATTGACCGAAAATTTATGATTAGTATCTAAAGTTATCATAAGTTAGAGTTTTAGACCATGTGAACACATTAAGTACAAAGATCTTAGGTATCTGATAAAATCTTAGAATATCTAAATAATATCTATGGTGTTATGAGGAAAATTATCACATGAGGAACAAATGTAATGTAGTGTGATACAAGAAGATTAGGATAGAATTTTACATCCCCCTCTGTACTTAACCAAGCGAGGTGTTTGACCACTTATTTTAAAGCCTAGGATGTCCTCTATGTTGTCCTAAAATATGGGTACAAACTGAGCAATGAAATCATGCCCAAAATTTAATTAAACACAAGTTGTCCAGTACTATGCATACTCAAAACAACCACTGCCACCCGTTTTTAGAAATTCACAGCTCTCTCAATTCTTATTCAAATTAGGTGTATGATATATGGAATTAAAGATCTAGATGTCTACTACAACATATAAAAGTTTCAGATAAATCTAGTTTGTGTACTACTTGCAGTCACTAAAACATTAAGAGATGTCAGTGTGGAATTTCTCAGCTTGCTGGCAGTTTTGGAATCTAGTTTCCAAATGCTATAGAGTTTTATAACTCCAAATAACGCATGTGATACCTTGTTAGAAAGCTTAGGAAGTCTAGTTTAACATACTAAAAGATAAGTATTTATGGGCTAGTATATTGGTACATAATAAACAATGAACAAACCCATCTGGTTAAGTGTTTCTAGCCTTTTTTGGACCTTTTGGATTGGGCACAACTTGTAGCTCTTTGAATTTTGGCCCAAGGAATAAAATCTTCAGCCCAAAATGTGACAAATCAGACATTGCCTTAGTCAAAGACCATTCCACGTGCATAAGAGTCCCTCAATAAGACAAAGAATGCATTAAAACAATGAGCCAAAGGCAAAGCTTGAAAGTATAGGCTGTTGTAAAAAAAAATGGCTGAAGTGAAAAGATTTAATTAAGCTTTTGTGTGCATGTGGAGTAACCTAAACCAAGAAAATGCCTACCCTAGCTCAGCCATATCCACGTGGGAGAGGCCAGCTGCCTCAAATTCCATAATTAAAAGAATATTGACCAAAAGAATCAAGTCAAGATAAAGCTTAATGATAAATATCTCCTAATGAAATGATTACCTAGTTAAAACCTAACTAAACTAACTTCGAAAATCATTTTTAATCCAACTAAGCTAATTAAATCTGAACCAATTAAATAGTATAAATAGCTTTGACATTCAAAAAAATTGTGCATGTATACCACTCTCAAAACACACCCCATGACCACTTTGTTTTGCTTTTTGCCAAGCTTTGTCTTTTTACCTCCTTTGCTTGTTCAAACTGTGACTTCTTTCTACCACTTATCCATCAACCACTTTCTGCTTTCAAGACTTCATTTCTTAGATGATTTTCCAAGGAAGACAGCCCTTAATCCATTCCATTTCAAAATCAAACTCACTTGAGGTAGGCTAGGCTTCAATCTCTAGTTAAGAATTTATTTGGACTAACCTATATGTTTAAATGTGCAGATTATGGTGCATTATTTAGGATGAAATTTCATGTTATTGAAGGCTATTTTATGATGTGAAAATGTTGATTTTAACCATAGGATATGTGATGATTTATATGCTGAATATTAATGATGTTTGGAATTACATTTGATGACCTTTGGAAGTGATTTTGATGACATTTGGGCTCTTTGTTCATACGTTTATTGTGGGCCTGTTTTGAATTAATTTTTAGAAGTAGAGGTTGAATAACATCTAGATAAATGGTTTAAATATTTGAGTGCTTAAATTTTGAGGATGAAGTAGTAAGGTGGTAGGTGAAAGGAGATTAAGATATAGACTAAGTTTTAATCTTTTCTTGTGAAGGGATAAAGGAATTAGAAAAATCATTTGGATGGTATATCAAGGTTTCCTAGTTATATTTCTAACATGATTTGTCTTTAGCATGAGGATATTTAATTTCCATGTATAAGTTGGCATGATTTGGCTTGAATAAGGTATATTAACCTAACCATACTTCTGGTACATATAATATTGTGATGGAAAGAAATTTTCCATGAGTTTGTATGAATTTTCTTATGGATTGTATTATTGATGAAAATAATGGATTTGATGTGATGATATATATTGATTCATGTTTCCGAGTCCAGTACGAGATTTGCGAAACAGGATCCGATACTACTTCCAGTATGAGATGTAGAGACCAGTGCAAAAATATAGAATAAATTTTTTGCGTAAGATGGTCGCAGCGAGACATCCAGTACGAGATGTACCTACATATAGTATGATATGTAGAAGCCATGTGCACCTGGAAATTTTCATTCATGCATTATTTGCTTAAGAAAGCCGCAATGAGACATCCAGTGAGATGTACCTACATGCAGTACGATAAGTAGAAGCCCTGTGCACATGAGAATTTCATGCATACATGTTGTTTGAATGGTTATTTATTGTGTGGATTTTGTTGAAATTTCTTTTGATGGTGTACTAACATACTAACTTATTTGGTGGTTTAGTTTTTGCCTACTGAGAAATTTTATTTCTCACTAGATTTTGTTTCATTTTTTTCTTTATAGATGGCAACAGTGATTGTGTTCCTTGATGCCCTGGATTTGGTGATGGTGTATGAATGAAGATAGGAACTAGGCTGGTGTATGGAAAATCTTGTACTTGTACAATAAGACGTGATGTAACAAGTAATCAGTTTCGCTTAATGAATGAAGTCTCTGCTTATAAAATTAATATGTTTTAGAATTCTTACTAATATACATTCTTTAAAACGAAACAATAGTAAAAATTATCTAGAAATATATTAGGTCGTTACACTCCTCAATCTGATTTTTCAATTCTTCCAACTCTAAAGGGGACATCCTATAAGGTGCCATGGATATTGGTTTATATCTAGGAATTAGGTCAATAGAAAATTTTATTTCCCTTTCTGGAGGTATCCTTGGTATCTTATCCGAAAATACATCCAGATATTCGCTTACCACAGTATATTAGAGAGTTCATCAGTTGATTCAGTTACATTGGCTGATAGAAGCACATACCCTTGAATTTCGTTTTTACTAGAATAGGAAACAATGGAGTTCAAATACAGACACTTAATTTGACTGTTTTCTAAAGTTTCTGAAGGTAAAATAATGGTTTTATTTGAACAGTCAAACAATTCATGATTAGCTCAAAGCCAATCCATACCAAAAATTACACTAAACCGAGTCAAAGAAAGACAAATCAAATTTGCAAAAAAAGATTTGTTGTCAATTTGAAGATCATAATTAAGATAGATTTAACTAGTAGTAATAAATTTACCTGTAGGGTTAGAAACTAAAAGATCATAAGGTAATTAAGATCAGGGTAACTCTAATTGTATGACACTGTCATAAGAAACGAAAGAGTGAGTAGCACCTAAATCATAAAGTACAGTTAAAATTTTCTTTAATTCTGCACTTACCCTCAATGAGATTCTCGAATTGAGATGCCTTTACGGCATTCATGGTAAAGACCCTTCCAAGCTGTTGAGGATGTGTGGTGGCTTGGGGTCTTGCACTTTTGCAATTGTTAGCATAATGCCCCGTATTTCCACATCGGTAAGACTGAATATCACTTCGGTAGTTCTGTGCCAAGTGTCTTGTCTTTTCGCATTGGAAACAAGTGTTCTGAGCTATTGGGCATGGCCTATCTCCATGAATCTTGTGACATTTGTCACATTCCCTGCCTGAATTTTTCCCTATCATAAACTTCCGCTGCTGAAACCTATTCTTAATTTTAAAAGGCTAAGGTCCTAATTTCTTCATAAAATTATTACTTGGCTCTTTCTTTTCAGCAGATCTCCTTTTATATTCTTCTATTATCTTACACTTATTTATCAGAACACCAAACTCCCTAATTTCTAGAGATCCCACTACTTCCAACATATCTTCCCTCAATCCTCCCTCAAATTTCATGCACTTCCAATGCTCATTAGGGTTATGCTGATAGGTGGAGGAAAACTTAATTAATTCTTCAAATTTAGTAATATACTCAAACACACTGCCATTACCTTGTTGAAGCCTAAGAAATTCTAGTTCCCTAGCATTTCTCACTGATATGGGAAAATACTTTCCATAGAATGTTGTTTTAAACACCTCCCATGTGATATCTGCTCCATTACCTGTCAAAATTTGCTTGTGGCTATTCTACCAATACTCAGCATGAGACTGCAACATATATGTAGCATAAACTACTTTCTACTGATCAGAACAATTGAAAATAATAGGAATACCCACAATAACCAAGAGGGGAGTGAATTGGTTTAAACTTGGTCTTTTAAAATTTATTTGTAAAATCGGAGTTAAAGGATCATAATCACTTTTAAACCAAAAATGTTTTTACTCAATCAAATTACTTAGCTCAAGAAACCAATAGCTCAAAACAGAACTTGTTGAATAATGATAATGACACCAAGAACAAGTGAACAAGATGACTTGTAGAAATAGAGATACAGAAAATCAACACATGCAATTTATACTGGTTCACTTCTCAAGAGAAGCTACATCCAGTTTCTTCTAATCAACACTAGATTAAAGTTTCACTATTATAAATTTATGTTCTTACAAGCTTTACAACAAACTCTCTTTATCAACATTAGATAAAGAATAAAAATCTAAAACCCTATTAGACTTCTAATGAACAAGAACCAGAGAACACTACTTTGTCCTTTTCTAGAGAGCACTACTCTAGCCCAAGCTTCAAGAACCCATTTACAATAACATCAAATAACAGAAATTACAAAAATGAAATTACAACCAAAGATTATGGAGAGAAACAACCTGATGATCCAATGAATGTGAATGCATATGAATTACCAATTAAGGTTGAATAGCAAAAAACAGAATTTTAGAACATGCTCTCCATTAAACTCTTGAAGCTTCTTGCCCAAAAATCATTCAACACCGATGAAGATTAAAGAGTGGGACAAGATTTAGTAAACCCAGAAAATCACTTTCAAACTCTTACAAGGCTTGTGTATGCTCAGAAAATATGAAGTGTTCAAGTAGAAAAACAAGTCAAGCCTTCCTTCTATTTGTAACAAAATTTTGTAACAACTTGTAATCGATTACACGCGCCAAATAATTGATTAAAACACATATGTAATCGATTAAATTGTCACTTAATCGATTAAAGTGTTCAAGGAATATTCTGGGTTTCAACAACGAACAAAATAATCGATTAATTTGAGCTGTAATCGATTAAATCAGAAAAGTGTTGTTTCAGAAAACAGCTTGTGTAATCGATTACGAATATCAGTAATCGATTATCATAGCAAGGAACAAAAACCATTTTACACTATGTAATCGATTACAAGAAATGAGTAATCAATGAAAGTGTTCACCAAAGCTTTTCAGTTTCAAATACGAACCAAATAATCAATCGATTAATCCACTATGTGATCGATTATAATGTTCATCAAAGCTTTTCCAGTTTTAAACATGAACTGAAAATCAATTAATCTGCTATATAATAGATTTAAACATTAAAATTAAATTTTTTCAAAAACATTGCTCAATTGAATCCTTTTTCAAATTGTGAGTAGTTTTGATGTTTTAATGAAAAACATTTAAGCATGTTAATGATTATGTGCATAAAGTGCAAGGATCAAAAGATTGGCTTCTCCTACACTTCATTTAAATTACAATCTTCAAGGCATGTGAAAAGCTCAAAACATTCTTCTAAGTCATAGGCTTCATTCTTCATGTTGCTCCCCCTATATCCAACAACAATCCAATACAACAAATATCTTTTCTATTTCTTAATCCACTCTTCAACCATAGCTGATTAAAGGTTCCCTTACATACTGGTGGTTTAGACTTTCTAAATTCAGCAAACTTATGATATTCCGAATCATTCGCTTGCCTCCTACTATTTTCTTGGTTAGAGTTATTGCTATTACTTTGATTATTATTATGATTGTTCAGCTATGCCATCATCTAAGTAGCTACCACAACCTATTGATTTGTTGTAGCCGCTTGTTGATTTGTAGCAGCCACCATCTCTCGCATAGCTGCCACCATCTCTTGAAGAATATCCACTTCATCTCTGTTGCCACTAGGTTGTGTGTTGCGGATCTTCCTCTCGTAGAAGCCAATAAGTGCAAGCATAGCCGCTTGTTGACTTGAGCTACTCAGTTTTTCCAAATGAAAATAATCAATTCAATAGTTATGTACAATAAGTGCAAGCATAATTTCATGAGTTTACGAAAAATAGTAAAATTGAATTTAGTTAATTTATGAGAACGTAGGATTGGGTTTCATCGTTCATACTCTCGGTATCCATTTAATATTAACACATAAGAAACATTCTACAACATTACTAATGTACACATTAATTCACCCCGAATTGATCCCTCGCATTCGAGAATCCAAAGGATATTTACCGAATATCGATCCCTCGCATATGAAGTAAATAACTCAACATTACAATCATAATCTCATGCTATTTGCAATCAAAATGTTATACTCTATTCCTAGCAACGTGACGTAATGAGTAAAATCATTTAGTTCAAATCCTAAGGGCATTTCCAGGCAAGCTTAGAACCTAATTTCATGAAACTAGTGATCAAGTAGATCAAGCATTAAGAATAGAATGAAATTACCAGAATGAGTAGAAAAAATTACATCCAATCCTTAGGAGAAACTATTCGATTTTGCTGTAGAGCAAGAGATCAACAGAAAACATGACGAAGGAGGCGATCCCCGACCCGTTTCTGTATAGTTTCCACACCTTTTCTCTGTTCTCTCACCTCTCTCTAGGCCTCTTGGGCTGTTCCTCACATTCTCTCTCTCCAAAATCATGGCTTCTTCTTCCATTTCCATGCCTATTTATAAGAAATGGAAGTTGCTGATGTCCACTTGCCCAGGCGAGTGGTTTAGCCTTGTTTTACTCACCTGGGCGAGTTAATCCTTAATCCTAAAGAAAGCCATTCGCCCAAGCGATTTAAATACACATGATTTACTCGCCTGGGTGAGTTAAAAACCCAATGCTGAAGAAAGATGCTAGCCTGGGCGAGTTCTAGGCGAAATTGCTTCGAGAAACTTCCTATTTTTGACCTTTTTGCTCTTTTGTTCTTTGTCTTGGTTGCTTTGGACGCTTTGATACACTTGATACCTATCAAAATACCAAATTTGATTGGACAAATCTTCCAAAATGCAAACAATAATATTTATATATGTTCCAACTACAAAACAAATAAGATTAGGGCAAAGTTATAAGCAATTCACTGAAATCAAAAGATAAGTGCCAACATTATAATCCCGAAATTAACTATAATATGGCACTTATCACTCCCCCAATCTTGCTTGTCCTCAAGCAAAGTAAGGAAAACTAAAAAAGAAAATTTTAAAATATGAACATGCTTTGTAAAGAATCAACTTTCCAAAAATGATTAGAACACATTTTTCAGGTAGTCAACTATGAGAAATGGAAAACAGAAAATATGGAATTCACCAAACCAAATGAAATTAAGATAAATTTACATTTTATTTCTAAAGAACATCAAAGAAAATACTTGATTGATTAAAACAGAGGAAAACCTCTCAAAAGGTGTTTAATTCTCTCACAAGTAAGTGTTTATCCTCAATTCCAACACTAATATGTCATAGATCAGTTTTGCAGTTCATTTCCAATCAAATCAAAGTACCTATTTATCATGGATCTTTAGGACTTTTTAGGGTTAGGCATGGCTTTGAAAGAAATCTTGGTTTTTCTGGATATTCAAAGTTACCCTAAGAATAAGAGAGCAAACAAAGATAAGACAAACTATTATCACTTCCTATTTCTCTTATCTCCCAACTTATAGAATTTACAATACTCTGTACAATTTAGAACACAAGGAATTTGTCTCCTTTTTTCTTTTTTTTTTTCTCTTCTATAGCTTTTTAAATCACATGAATATCCACATTTAAAATAGAGTATTTTCATTACATTAGTCATCCAAATGATAGAGGTTTCAAACAAAATCCCTTTTGCTCTCCTAACCTAAGGTAAGGTAGGAATTTCTTATCCTAGGTTAGTGTTCCAACAAAATCATAAGTATTTTGGCTCAAAAAGGCTAGCAAATGGTAAATCAGTATATATTGGGATAGCTTTTTGGTCAGTGGCTTTCAAATGTATAAGAAAGAAAGAAGGCCTAGATCATATCCATGCATCATATGTCATGACAATTATAAATTTATGCAAAAATAGGATTTTCCATGTCCTCATCCTCATCTGCTCCAACAAATAAGCCTGTCCTGGGCCTGCAATGTTAGTAGCTCTAAAAAAACAAATGATATATTCAAAAGCATAAAATTCAAAAGTAAAGTTCAAAAATATAATTCAAAAACATAAGACACAAATTAAAACAAAGTTTAGAAATACTGGATTGCCTCCTAGGAGCGCGCTTCTTTAACGTCTTTTTAGTTGGACGCCTTTGTTATGGCTCAGGCTTCCAGCAATTGGACAATACTGGGTTGCCTCCTAGGAGCGCTTCTTTAACGTCTTTTCTTCTTCATAAAGACTTGTATTGCTTGTAACTGGTTTCTATGAATTACCTAGAAGAAAAACATTTTTAAAATGTGGAGGTACTGCACTTACCTCCATTATTCATTCTGGATTTTTCTTTTCCTCTAACAATTCTTCAAAGAAAGGTTGCTGGTAAGGAATTTCCTTGAAAGCATCTAGTTGTTGGAGACAATTTGAACTCTCATTTTCTTCACATTCACTAATCTCCTCAAATGCTTCAGTCAATTTTTTTATGAACAATCTTTTCTTGAATCAACCTCTTGGAGTCAGAAATTGCTTCATCCAAGTCATCCACTCTAAACATTGCCTTGGTTCCTTTGATTAACCTGTGTATTTGCTGAAAAAGGTCCACTTCTACATTCAGACAGTTGTTTTGCAAGTTGTCCAACCTAAACTTCAAGATTTTTAATGGAAGCCTAAGTGTTCTTCTGATTTGTGATGGACATCTGCATAAACTAAGTTAGAATATCTTCCATTTTTGAAAATCTATCAGGTTGGCTTGTTGTTGTTGTTGTTGTGGTGGTGGACCCCTATTTGAAGAACATGCATAAGAGTTGTTAGAGGGACTTGCAAAAGAAGAGTTAGTTGGACCATAATATGCATTATCATTTTGCTGCCTCCAACCATAAGGCTAATTTGAACCTGGACCACCTCTGTAGCCTTGGTAATTTTCTTGGAAGTTCTATTGAGGTCTAGTCTGATTCTGCAAATAATGAGCCTCTTCTTCTTGTTGGCATTCATCAGGTGCTGAACAGTGGTCATTCTAATGGTGGCCAAAGAAATCACATTTTAGAACTTTTTGAACTTGATGAGCTTGGTATGTTTTCTATGATCCACCTTGCTTAAATTGTTGAGGAAGTTGGCCTATCTATTTTGTTAAGGCCTCTATTTGCTGAGTCAAGAGTTTATTCTGAGCTAGAATTGCATTATGAGTATCCAGCACCATTATACATTTCCTTTGAATCGGAGACCTATCATGGTGAGACTGGTAACACTGGCTGCTATGGAGTCAATGATTACAATTGCTTCCTCCGGGCTCTTTGACATCATAGTACCTCTAGTTGAGGCATCAAGAATCATCTTTGTTTGAGGTCTCAAACCACTGTAGAAAATATGTAGTTGTGCAGTATCATCAAAATTGTGGTTTGGGCACCTCTCCAATAATGATTTGAATCTCTCCCATGTCTTACAGAGAGGTTCATCTGCTCCTTGGGAAAAAGTAGCAATTGCTGATTTTGCACTTATGAATCTAGATGGAGGAAAGAATCTAGCAATGAATTTTTCTTCCAATTTTCCCAAGTGCCGAGACTTTTGTTTGATTGGGATTAGAGCCATGTCTTTGCCTTACCCGTCAAAGAGAAAGGAAAAGCTCTGAGATAGATATTTTCAACATCTTTATCAGAAGCTCCCATGGTATTGCACAGCTCCATGAAGGTAGACAAATGAGTGTATGGATCTTCATGGTCCATCCCTGCAAAGGGATGTAAGCCAATCAGGCTGAGCAATGTTGGCTTCAACTCCACAATCTTGTTACTAAAAGGAGGTATAACTATGCTGATGTAATGTTTTGGTCTTTGTTGGTAAGCATAGTCACCAAGAGTCCTCCTTGGTGTTCTATTTCCTTCTCCTCCTCTATCCGCCATATTATCACTTACAAGTGTGGCTTTACTAGAAGGAGAATCAAATAGAAAAAGATTCACTCGGTGACTTATAGGTTGTTGTTTCTTTTTCTTTTTGTTCTTCCTTTGCAGTCTTGGTAATTTCTGGATTAAATATTGCTTTATCTGTAGGAACTTTACCTCTCATAAAAGAAAAAGAATAACTACAATAACTTATGAGTACCGAGGTTAGCAAAAATAAAATATAACAAAAGAGAATTTGTACAAAATAAAACAAATAACGAAAGTAAGGAAAATGTCCCCAGCAACGGTGCCAGAAACTTCTTAGACTATTGGCAAGCATACCAATTGTCATTACAAGTTAAAGAATTTATAAAAGATCGTCTCCACAGGGACTTGAGGTACTCAGTTTTTCTAGATAAAAATAATCAAGTCAATAGTTATGTACAATAAGTACAAGCGGAATTTCATGAGTTTATGAAAATAATGGAAAATTATGAAAGCTAGTAAAATTGAATTTAATTAATTTATGAGAACATATGATTGGGTTTCATCATTCATACCATCGGTATCTGTAACACCCCCAAAATTTAGGGAATTACAGACAATTACTAAGAGTAAAATGTTAATGAAAGGTAATAGAAAAATTTAGGACAAAATGACAAGAATGCCCCTGAACAATTTCAGAAATGACGTTTATGTCCCTAGGGTGAAAATGACAATTTTGCCCTGAACAATTCTGGAAATGACCAATGTATCCCTAGATATTTTAGTAAGATATTTACTAGGAGAAATTACCAAAATATCCTTGGACAATTTCGAGAATGATAATTAGGTCCCTGAGGCAATAAATGACCAAAATACCCCTAGATATTTTATTAATGACCAAATTGCCCTAGAAAGTCTAGTAAGACATTTTAAGGAAGAAATGTTATAAATATCCTTAGATGTTTTGGAAATGACCCAAGATACCCTTTAGAATAACAATTACAGAGATATCCTGAACATTTTTTGAAAATGACGATTTTGCCCCTAGAGTGAGTAGTGAAATTACCAAAATACCCCTAGGTCAAAACTGACCAAGATGACCTTAGAAATTAATAGGAACCTGAGCATAGGATAAAATACTCTTAGATAACAACTTATCAGCAAGGTTGAGGGCAGAAAACCCTAAAATAGAATTTCTACGAATTTTGGAAGATAGGTTGAAAAGAGCTTAATCTAGACAACCTCAGGTATCAGAAAATTATAAGAAGGGGATGGACATAATCTATAGAGTTTTTCTCTTAATTGTGGAAGGAAAAGGTTTCTTCAATGAGTTAGTTTAGTAATTTTAATAATTCAAGGCAACATGGACCAATAAGAAATTAGAATTTTGCTATTATATGTAATAAAGGAAAATTGGATTTATTTGGATTTCTAAATTAAGCCTTGACCGAATGATGCAAGATCAATGGAGAAAAACGTTAAGAAACTTCAAGAATGGACACATGGATGGTTAAGAGGCTAGGATACATGCCATTGGTCCATTTGTAAAGTAAGGTAATAATGAATTAAGAAGATTTTTTTCTAAATACATTTCCTCT
>PYAF01000534.1:189084-202869 GCA_007407185.1 Glycine tomentella | reverse complement strand
TTGTAGAAAAATCAAAGCTTAATCCTCCTATAAAAAGGGGATGAAAACTGAAATTTTGGGCTGTCCAAGAGGAGGTTCAGCCGTGCAAAAACACCATCTCAAAGCCTTCATTCTATTCTTTTTCTAATTCACCTTTTACCAAAACACAAAACACAAAGGCCTATACCTTGGAATCTCACGTGAAGTACTAGCCAATTTAAGAGCAAAGATCATTCAAATTCAAAGGAGGAGGGTTGTCCAAAAAGCTTAGGAAACCAAGGTATGGGGAGTTTATGTTGAGCTTAGTTTGAATAATAATCTTTGTTTGATTTTACTTTGCTTTGTAGACTAGGTGTTTGATGAAATGTCTCAAAGAGCTTGAATGACTACTTGACTAAGTAATTTGATTCTAAATTAAATAACTAATGGTTGGATGAATAACTTGAATTAAATTTAATAAAGAAGAGTAAGAAGTAACCTATTATGATGGTACCCTTTGACCCTCAGAGTGGAGGGAGGTTTCACTAGAGTGGGTGAAACTATATTGATTCTGGTACCTTTTTAATAGGATTCTGAGATCTCAGTCATGCATCATATAAAAAGATGAGCATGCATCTTATGCATCACATAGTTGGGTATACGTAGGATGATCTGTATATTGTATAAGTTGTGTGGCCTTTTTATGATTAAGATTTTATCTATCTGTGCTTATATATATATGTGTATTATTCAAACTATGTTTGTCATAAACTTACCCAAGTTGTGTCTGTGGTTGACACCTGTGATGACCCCAATTCATTTGGGCGAGCAGAGGAACAGGAAACATGAACTGTAGATGAAGGATGTTGAAGAAGTTGTGATGAACTGTTTGCTGTAAATTGTAATTTCATATGGCATGTAATTTGTAATAGACAGTCTGTACATTATTTTGGAAAACTGACTTTGGATTGTATCATGGACTGTATTCTTATTATATGAACCGTGGTGAGGAAAATCGTTTACGCTATTTACGAATCATAAAATTAGCAAGGCAAAAAGAATTTTCGTGAAAAATTTACTACTAAGATCATTTTAATACAAAAAAGACACGAGTTTTAATTAAAATCAATCAAGCACGAGAGAGTCACGAGAGGCGTTATAGTATCCATTTAATATTAACACATATGAATCATTCTTTAACATTACTGATGCATACATTAATTCATCCCGAATCGATCGCTCGCATTCGGGAATCCTAAGGATATTTACCAAATATCCATCCCTCGCATATGAAGTAAATAACCCAACATTACAATCATAATCTCATGTTATTTGCAATACAAACGTTATGCTCTATTCCTAACAACGTGACGTAATGAGTAAAATCATTCACTTCAAATCCTAAGGGCACTTTCTAGTCAAGCTTAGAATCTAATTTCATGAAACTAGCGATCAAGTAGAATTAAGTATTAAGAATAGAATGAAATTACCAAAATGAGTAGAAATGATTCATACATATGTCATATATCTTCAAGACATGAATGCTTGGCTTGGATCGTTTTCGGATTGTAATCTTCAAGACTCTATGAATTGGGGTTTGAAATTCAAATAGAAAAAATGGAAAAGATTAAGGAATGATTTAGAATGACGCCATAATTCCCAATCGGAACGATAAGTCGGAGGAGGATTTGCCACAAAGGAAAGCTCCCTTGATAAGAATCAATTTGGTCTCAATCAAGAACCAACAAGAGGCTAAGCTCTCAATTTAAGCAAAAGCTCAATTTCATTAATCAAAAGTTAACCAAAAATAGCAAAGTCTGAGTATTTATAGAGCTAGACCTCTAATAAACCCCTAAAAACGTAGGTTTAGACCTATTTACGGAAATATCAAAGCCCATTACATGAAAACAGCAAAAGGAAAGTTGCAGTACCATTTTAAATGAAAATAATCGATTAAAACGAAGCGTAATCGATTAAAACAGAGCATTCTGCACTGTGTAATCGATTACAGCAACGTCATAATCTATTACAACAGACAAATAATAGATTACAGCAACAAAATAATCGATTAAAACAAACAGACAAACAGAAAAATAGACAGACAGACAGACAACATTTGCATTTTAATCGATTACAGACACATTTAATCAATTAAAACAGACAGCAAATGCTTATTACAACAGACAAGACTTTTTTTTATGTGTTTTCATTGAATTTGGTGTGCCTCTTCATGCTTGTCCACAAGATATAAGGCATTTTTGATGTGGTCTTGAAGGGCTTGAGTTCTAGCTCTTGTCATGGGTCCTTCCAAGCTCACCAAAGGAAGTACTTCAAGCTCTCCTCCTACACCTTTGGCTTGTAATGGACCTCCATCATCATGATCCTTAGATAGTCCTCTATCAATAAGGGTAAGAAGATTACATCCAATCGTTAGGAGAAACTATCTGATCATGGTGTAAAGCAAGAGATCAACAAGAAACATGACGAAGGAGGCGATCCCTGGCCCGTTTCTGCAGAGTTTCCACTCCTTTTCTCTCTTCTCTCATCTCTCTCTGAGCCTCTTGGACTGTTCCTCACATTCTCTCTCTCCAAAATCATGGCTTCTTTTCCATTTGCGTGCCTATTTATAAGAAATGGAAGCTCCTGATGTCCACTCACCCAGGCGAGTGGTTTAGCCTTGTTTTACTCGCCTGTGCGAGTTAATCCTTAATCGTAAAGAAATCCATTCGCCCAAGCGAGTTAAATACACATGATTCACTCTCTTGGGCGAGTTAAAACCCAATGCTGAAGAAAGATGTTAGCCTGGGCGAGTTCTAGGCGAAATTGCTTCAAGAAACTTCCTATTTTGACCTTTTTGCTCTTTTGTGCATTGTCTTGCTTGCTTTGGATGCTTTGATACACTTGATACCTATCAAAATACCAAATTTGATTAGACTAATCTTCCAAAATGTAAACAATAATCTTTATATATGTTCCAACAACAAAACAAATAGGATTAGGGAAAAGTTATAAGCAATTCACTGAAATCAAAAGATAAGTACCATCATTATAATCTTGAAATTAACAAAAATATGACACTTATCACTTTATAATTGCACAACCTCATGAAACTTTACTACAAAAGTTCATGCATATTCCATTCAAGTTCATACAATCCAATGCATGCAAATACTATCATTAAGTTAAAGAACAACATGATTGCACTATAGTTAGTAATTTCTAATATACCATCAAATATAAGTTCTACTTCCTTTTCACTTACACAAGTGAACTAAAACATATCCTAGACCTTATTCTCCTTTCAAATTTCCATCCTAAGACTTGATCTTCAAAACTGAATCACTTTATTATTTGAAACAATATCAACATACCATTCAACTTCTACTTCTCAACATCAATTCAAAACAGTCCCAATATATATATATATATATATAAACAATTCCAATATATACAAACAAATAACCCCGAAAGTCATCAAAATTAGTTCAAGAAATCATCAAAATCAATTCAAAAGATCACCAAAATCAAGTCCAATATTCACTAGTATTTCAGCACTTCACTTATCAACATATTTCAACACTTAATCAACAAGAACACATCATAAAGTAACCTCTAAGGAGCTGAAATCTCAACCTAGTGTGTTCAACCAAAAATCTGCACCATTAAGCATAAAAGTTAGTCCAACTAAATCCTTAAACCAAGATTGAAAGCCTAGCCTACCTTAAGCAAATTTTCTTTCAATCTCCTTCAAGTACTTGGCTGCACCTCAAGGTCTTGAAAGAATGAAAGTCTTGACTAGTATGTGATGTTTTGGAAAGGTGAAGGAGGACATAGAAGTGAAAGGCTATGGTTTTGATGTTAAGGAAGAAGTGAGAAGGATGAACCAAAGTGAAGAGATATAAGGAGAAAGTGAATGTGAGGCTGGGAGGGAGCTAGCATTTACACGTGCAGATTTTTAAATCAAGGACGTATTTATATGAAAAAAAATTAGTTAGGATGGAAGTCTAGGAAAAGAAATTAGTTAGGATGGAACTTAGTTAGGTTATTAGTTTAGTTCTAATGTAACTAAGTAATTATGCCATGAAAATAATGATTAAATTTTTGTCTTCATTAACTTAAATGCAAGTTTATCACTTTGAAAAGCAAAGATTCCCTTCATTATGGCTTAAGGTGCACGTAGAAACTCCTTAAGAAGCTTGATTTTGTTTGTTTTGTTCACATAATGCATTGGCTTCACTTTTCTCTTATGCATTCACATATACACACACTCACATAAGGCTACACTTCGATTCATATTGGTTTTGCTTAAAAAATTTCACGTACACAAGCACATGTGGCTGCAACTAGTTTTAGTGTTTATACCACTTGTACTTGTGTTTTCCAATTAATGTGATAGCTACTATGATTTCATTTCCTTTGACCATTTATTTAAAGTTTTATGTCTTTATACAACATTCCACATGGCTAGATCTCTTTATATTGAATGAACCTTCATAATATGATCATTATCTGAGAACTATGATAATTTGCATTGCTTGGTTTGGTGAATTGGATTGATATTCTTGAATCTGTTTTATAACATCTTTTATCAATTTTTGTTAGTTTCTACAGTTTCCTTCAATTCTTGTTTGTGTTTCTGCAATTTTTGTTCACTATCTGCAAACTGTTTGATAAACCGCTCTACTGTTTATAAGTGGATTAAGTCAGGAATCAAATTGGACTGTATCTCTGAGTCGACTTAGGTTAATCTTGTGCTACATAATTATCTTAGTTTTATTTGTTTTGTAGTGATTCAATAGTCGTTATCATATCCCTTTTTGGTCTTTCTAATTTTATGTGATGATATGCCTTGAATTGAACATTAGTAGTTGCATTTTTCCTTCTTTTATTTGTTGTCTCTTTGTTTGCATTCATTGCATGCTGACATTGACAACAATGTGCATTTCAAGTGTGGGGGGAAGGATTTACAAAATATGTTTTATGTTTGTTTTTTATTTATTGTTTTCAATTTAATTTTTTTTCGATTTTATCTATTCTTCTGTTTTCTATATTTGTTGTTAGTTTCTGTTTCTGTATTCTGTTTTTGTTTTTTGAATTTGTATTTGTTTTGTGTTTTGTTTAACTATATGATGATTTTTTCGCTTTTAGTTTTTGTTTTGTTTTTTTTTTGTTTTTACATACAGAAAATAAAATAAAAAAACATTTTGTCGTTGCTGTTTTCTATTTCTCTTTTGTTAGATTAGGCATTTTTCATGTTTTTTGTAACACCCCGTAGGCCTCCGGTGTGTTATCATTAATCATATCAGATTAGCGCTTATAAACATAATATAAAACTCATCGGAAGCAAAGAATCACTTTTCTTGATTTATTATGTATGGAATAAAAGCACATCACATAAAACATACACACAAGACAGATATTCACACCCCTGCTGATCCAGTTTCTCATACTTAAACATAGGCAGATAAATAGAAAACAAACAAGCATACTCAGGAGGAACATCATATATATATATATCATATAAACATCAGTTTTGTACATACATATACAACAGTGTCTTCACCAAGCCGTGGTGATACAAAAGAATATCTGCCCTCACCGAGGGTATACAGAACTGTACATAACTCAGGTGTACACACACACCCGCCCTTATCAAGGGTACAAAATAGAATCAAAACAAAACTGAGCCTTCAAGCTCCCTCTGCTGCCACCGGCCAAGCAGACAAGTCTCCACTAGGGCCTCCTACCCTGAGACTGCTCTCCTCTTCCAGAAGAGTCACCTGTAAAGGTAAATCCCCAAACGGGGTGAGATACACATCTCAGTAAGCTCAGGGTTCTTGGAGGAACCTCCTCCACCCTGGCTCACTTTCCATAACACATACATCAGGCAATCACAAGAAAATGGCCCACTGGCCTGGCCTTCATAACAATATATTAAACATCCAAACATGGCGGAGCTACCTCAATGCCTAAATCAGTGTGAGACCGGAAACTCACACCTGTGCCATCCCATTGGGTGCTAACCCTTCGCATGGATGCACATATATGGTACCTCCAAGAATAGAAGGAGCTACCTCAACTTCTATCCCCATGGCCTGTGGAAACCAATTCCCTAGGAGCTACCTCAACCATGAGCCAACCATACTAGGAGGAAACCACCATCTCCTAGGGAGGTCCATATCTATCTATTGGCCAATAGATCTATCACAATCAAAGCACCGAATCAGAAGCACAGATGCACACACATATCATTATGAAGATGCAATTACCTATGCATGCATCATGAAATGACCACCACTCCCCCGGAGTGTGGTGTGACACACAAGATGGGAAATCATCCCCAGGGACACTGAACTTACCTGGCAAAGCCTCGCTCTGCAGTTCTTTCCCTGCTCTGTGGCTCCCACCACCGACGCTCTCAGTGTCAAGCCCTAATCAAGGCATATATCCATATCAAAACCAATCCAAAGGCATCTAAGTACAGAAACATATCATATCAGAATTCCCCTATCCTACGGTTCAATCAAGTCAAGCCATTACTAGGCTACTCACAGACCCTTCAAGGTCCATCAGGGCTGCATACAAAGCATCTGAGTCATCACAGACTCAATGTACAGCACATGCCTGAGCTCTGGCTCACAAAAGCCCATAATTCAATTATCACTGGAACGGTCTAAACCTTAATCAAGGCACCGTTCAATTAGCCTCTCAGGCTCAATACAAACATAATCAAGGCTCTAGCATGTCAAATAACCATCACAAGTGACTATCACACAAGCCACACATGCATACACAGAGCCAAGATTCAAGTTAACCAATTCAAATTCTGAAAGCTAATCCTTCATCACTAAACCATTCTAAGCAAGTTTCTCTACAGGACCCTGGGCTAATTCTAGCCCCAGCTCATATGGGTCACTATTCACAGAAAACCCCAAATCCTAAAATAATCGAGGAAACTCGAGTTTCTTACCTCAGTGGCGACCAGAAAGGCAGAAGGACAACTTCCTGAAGCTCTAGAGTCCGCACTAAGCCTTGGGTCCTTGCCAAACTCAAGTTTCTGAGCCTTCCCTTGAGAAATGTATTCTCACTCAAAGAGGGGTTTCCAAGGGGATTGATGAAGGATTAAAGCTCTCAATGTGTTTCTCTCAAGATTAAAGGTCATAGGGACGTGTCTAGGTCAAGAAAATAGGTCCCAGGAAGCTTGGAAAAGCATCAATGGAGGTTTGGGCGTTGGGGAAGAAGAAGAACAACTTTTCCTTCTCCAATTACACGTTTTGGCCTTTAAATAGTGGCCCTGCCCGACCTCTGGCACGATCCGCGCCACACCTGGTGCTGGCCACGTGGAAAACCAGAGAGAATTGGTTTTCCAGGCCACTTCCCGCGCAATCTGCGTCATCCATGGCGCTAACCGCGCAGGCTGGAAAACATTTGGCGCCCCTCGCGCCACATTGGAGCCCCAGGCGTCAACTTCTAGAGAATCTGGCGCTCCCAACGCCAACCTGGCGCTCCTGGCGCCACATTCCAGAGGCCACGGCACTCCTCGCGTGACTCTGGCTCTCTGGGCGTGGAATTCCAGTGGGTCTGGCGCCATCAGCGCCATACCTGGCGCTGGCCGCGCCACACCCTTGGCAGGGTTTTCCTGTTGAGGATCCCAGCACCACCCGCGCCACAGTGAGGGTCCTTACATTCACCCCTCCTTTTTAAGAATTTTGTCCGCAAAATTCAGAAACATACCTGTTAGCCAACTCGGGATACAACTGCAACAGCTCCTGCTCCCGCTCCCAAGTTGCTTCCTCAAGTGTTCTGCCTTCCCATTGCACTTTAACGATGGGAATCGTCTTGCTGCGGATCTGCTTCTCCATTCTGTCCAAAATCCTCAGGGGTCGTGTAGGACTCGTCAGATTTTCCCTAATCTGAACTGTGTCGGGCTCTACCACGTGTGAGGGATCAGCCACATACTTCCTCAACTAGGACACGTGGAACACATCATGTAAGCCTGACAGCTGGGGAGGCAAGGCTAGTCTATAAGCTACTGGTCCAACCTTCTGAAGGATCTGATATGGACCAATGAACCTAGGACTCAGCTTCCTCACACCCAAGGCTCGTCCTACACCAGTAACTGGAGATAGCCTCAGAAACACATGATCACCCTCCTTAAACTGCAAGGGTCTGTGCTTGTGATCATAATAATTCCTCTGTCGACTCTGAGCCTTCATCAACTTGTCTCTGATCATCCTAATCTACTCAGAAGTCTCTCTAACCATCTCAGGTCCAAGGAACTGCTTCTCTCCTACCTCTGTCCAGCACACTGGTGTCCTTCACCTTCGGCCATACAAAGCCTCATAAGGTGCCATACCCAAGTTGTCATGGAAACTGTTGTTGTAAGAGAACTCCACAAGAGGTAGATATTTGTCCCAGCTAGTACCTTGCTCCAAGGCACAAGCTCTCAACATATCCTCCAGAGTCTAGATGGTCCTCTCAGTCTGACCATCTGTATAAGGATGGTAAGCTGTGCTGAGTCTTAGCTGGGTCCCAAAAGAATCCTGAAGAGCACCCCAAAACCTGGAGGTGAACTTTGAGTCTCTGTCACTGATAATGCCTTCAGGAATTCCATGCAACCTCACAATCTCCTTCACATATAACTGGGCTAACTTCTCTGTAGTGTAGGCAGACCTCACAGGTAAGAAATGAGCAGACTTGGTCAGCCTGTCCACTATCACCCAGATGGAATCACATCCACTCTGAGTCCTTGGCAACCCTACCATGAAATCCATGGAAATGCTATCCCATTTCCACTCAGGGATCTGTAAAGGCTGTAGCAGACCAGACGGTCTCTGATGCTCAATCTTCACCTTCTGACACACTAGACCTTAGCCACATACTCGGCTATGTCTCTCCTGATCCCTGGCCACCAGAAACTCCTCTTCAGGTCATGATACATCTTGGTGGCTCCCGAATGTATACTGAACTGGCCCTTATGTGCCTCAGTTAGGACAACATCTCTCAATTCACCCTTAGGTACCACAATCCGATCTTGGTAAATCACCAAGTCGTTATCCTCCCAGGAAACATCCTGTTGGCCAATCATGGCTCTCACTGTCTCATCCTGCTGCTGAGTGTAACACCCCGTAGGCCTCCGGTGCATTATCATTAATCATATCAGATCAGCGCTTAAAAACATAATATAAAACTCAGCAGAAGCAAAGAATCGCCTTTCTTGATTCATTATGTATGGAATAAAAGCACATCACATAAACACACACACAAAACAAAATTTTTCACACCCCTGCTGATCCAGTTTCTCATACTTAAACATAGGCAGATAAACATATACATCAGGAATATACTCAGGAGGAAAATCTCATCTCATAGCATCAATAGTTCTGTACATATATATATACATCAGTATCTTCACCACACCGTGGTGATACAAAAGAATATCTATCCTCACTGAGGGTATACAGAACTGTACATAACTCAGGTGTACACACACCAGCCCTTATCAAGGGTACAAAACAGAAACAAAACAAAACTGAGCCTTCAAGCTCCCTCTGCTGCCACCGGCCAAGCAGACAAGTCTCCACTAGGGCCTCCTACCCTGAGACTGCTCTCCTCTTCCAGAAGAGTCACCTGTAAAGGTAAATCCCCAAACGGGGTGAGATACACATCTCAGTAAGCTCAGGGTTCTTGGAGGAACCTCCTCCACCCTGGCTCACTTTCCATAACACATACATCAGGCAATCACAAGAAAATGGCCCACTGGCCTGGCCTTCATAACAATATATTAAACATCCAAACATGGCGGAGCTACCTCAATGCCTAAATCAGTGTGAGACCGGAAACTCACACCTGTGCCATCCCATTGGGTGCTAACCCTTCGCATGGATGCACATATATGGTACCTCCAAGAATAGAAGGAGCTACCTCAACTTCTATCCCCATGGCCTGTGGAAACCAATTCCCTGGGAGCTACCTCAACCATGAGCCAACCATACTAGGAGGAAACCACCATCTCCTAGGGAGGTCCATATCTATCTATTGGCCAATAGATCTATCACAATCAAAGCACCGAATCAGAAGCACAGATGCACACACATATCATTATGAAGATGCAATTACCCATGCATGCATCATGAAATGACCACCACTCCCCCGGAGTGTGGTGTGGCACACAAGATGGGAAATCATCCCCAGGGACACTGAACTTACCTGGCAAAGCCTCGCTCTGCAGTTCTTTCCCTGCTCTGTGGCTCCCACCACCGACGCTCTCAGTGTCAAGCCCTAATCAAGGCATATATCCATATCAAAACCAATCCAAAGGCATCTAAGTACAGAAACATATCATATCAGAATTCCCCTATCCTACGGTTCAATCAAGTCAAGCCCTTACTAGGCTACTCACAGACCCTTCAAGGTCCATCAGGGCTGCATACAAAGCATCTGAGTCATCACAGACTCAATGTACAGCACATGCCTGAGCTCTGGCTCACAAAAGCCCATAATTCAATTATCACTGGAACGGTCTAAACCTTAATCAAGGCACCGTTCAATTAGCCTCTCAGGCTCAATACAAACATAATCAAGGCTCTAGCATGTCAAATAACCATCACAAGTGACTGTCACACAAGCCACACATGCATAGACAGAGCCAAGATTCAAAGTTAACCAATTCAAATTCTGAAAGCTAATCCTTCATCACCAAACCATTCTAAGCAAGTTTCTCTATAGGACCCTGGGCTAATTCTAGCCCCAGCTCATATGGGTCACTATTCACAGAAAATCCCAAATCCTAAAATAACCGAGGAAACTCGAGTTTCTTACCTCAGTGGCTACCAGAAAGGCTGCAGGACAGCTTCCTCGAGCTCTGTTGTCCGTACCAAGCCTTGGGTCTCAGCCAGACTCAAGTTTCAGAGCTTTTCCTTCAGAAAGGAATTCTCACTCACAAGGGGTTTTCAAGAGAAAGGATGAAGGATTCAAGCTTTCTAGGTGATTCTCTCAAGTTTATAGGTCACAGGGAGGTGTTTAGGCCAAGGTATAAGGTCCTAGGAAGCTTTGGCACTCTAACAATGGAGGTTTGGGCATAAGGAAGAAGATGAACAACTTTTTCCTCTTCAATTTCGCGTTTTGGCCTTTAAATAGTGGCCCTGCCCGACCTCTGGTGCGATCCGCGCCAGCACTGGCGCCATCCACGCCGCAATGGCAGTGCTCTAGCGCCATCAGCGCCATAACCGCGCCTCCAGTGCCAACTCCCAGAACCTGTGGCGCCCCCAGCGCCACACTGGCGCCATCAACGCCATCCTCCCTGTCCTTTTGGCGCTATCCGCGCCACACCTGGCACTGGCCGCTTGGAAAACCAGAGAGAATTGGTTTTCCAGGCCACTTCCTGCGCCATCCGTGCCATCCGTGGCGCTAACCGCGCGGGCTAGAAAACATCTGGCGCCCCTCGCGCCACATTGAAGCCCCAGGCATCAACTTCCAGAGAATCTGGCGCTCCTGGCGCCACATTCCAAAGGCCACGGTGCTCCTCGCGTGACTCTGGCGCTCTGGGCGTGGAATTCCAATGGGTTTGCGCCATCAGCGCCATACCTGGCGTGACCCACCCCACACCCTTGGCAGGGTTTTCTTGCTAAAGATCCCGGCGCTAACCGCGCAGGATCTGACGCCAACCGTGCCATAGTGAGGGTCCTTACACTGAGCTTCTCGAATCCTCCTGATCAACTCATTATCCACCTTGGTCCTGCTCAACTCAAGACCATGTGCACCTTCTGTCACCGTCAGGTGCATATCTCTGAATTGCTCAATCAACCTGCAATCAGAGATCATCAAACATGCAGCAGTCACATTCTTCCTGCTCAGAGCATCAGCAACCACATTGGCCTTGCCTGGATGGTATCTCAGCTCAAAATCATAATCCATCAGGAACTCCATCCAACGCCTCTGTCTCATATTCAACTCTTTCTGATCAAAGAGGTATCTGAGACTCTTGTGGTCACTGAACACTATCAACCTGGCACCATACAAATAGTGCCTCCATATCTTCAAGGCAAACACCATGTAACACCCCGTAGGCCTCCGACGTGTTATCATTAATAATATCAGATTAGCGCATAAAACACAATTTACAAAACTTAGCGGAAGCACAGAATCGCTTTTCTTGATACATTATGTATAGAATCACAAATTCATCAGATAACACACACCAATCATATAACATGCCCCTGCTGATCCAGTTTCTTATATCAAACATCATAAAGACAGATATTCTAAGCAAATAGGCAGATAATCAGATATTCAATAAAAATGCTCAGGGAAAGTCTCAGATACATATCAGATAATAGTTCTGTAAATATATACATCAGAGTCCACACCACACATCCCGTGATGATACAAAAATATCACCCCTCCATGAGGGTATACAGAACTATACATCAAAATAAAATCAAAAATAGAGCCTTCGAGCTCTCCACGCCGCTTCTCTGTCAAGCAGCCTAGTCTCTGCTGGGCCTCTTGCCTTGAGACTGGTCTTCTCTTCTAGCAAGGTCACCTGAAATCATAGAAAAACCCCACACGGGGTAAGATAACATATCTTAGTAAGCTCAGGGTCCCTGGGAACTCATTCCCACCCTGGCTCACCGATCCACTACACATACACAGGCAAACATATCACATGGCCCACTGGCCTGGCACTCTGGCCTCATCCTATCAAATCAACAACATAATGTCATTACATGACAGGTGGCAGAGCTCCTCAATGCCTGGCGGAGCTCCTCAACACCCTGACGGAGCTCCTCAATGTCAGTACCTGTCATAATGTGGCAGAGCTCCTCAATGCCACGGGCGGAGCTCCTCAACGCCCAAAATACACGGCAGAGCTCCTCAACGCCGGTATTTATCTATTGGCCAACAGATATCTCAATCACAACATGAATATATCAAATGCAGATACATATACATCAACATAAGCAATGCCAAAGCCAATGCATACAGTATGAAACATGACCAACACTCCCCTGGAGTGTGGTGTGCAACCAAAACGGGAATTCATCCCCAGAGAACACTGAACTTACCTGGAACAATATCACTCTGTGGTCTAGTCCTTGCTCTGTGGCTCCCGCCACCAATAATCTCAGATTCAACGCCTATACAAGGCATATACAGTTTCATGTCAATATCCAGACCACAGGCATCAATCACATATCAAACATATCAAAATTCCCCTATCCTAGGGTTCAAATCAAGTCTAGCCTAGCTTTAGGCTTCTCTCAGACCACCCAAGGTCAACATGACTGCCTATCAATCAATTGAGTCCTCATAAACTCAATGCAGTCTCATGCTCAATTATCATTGGAATGGCCTCAGTCTCAACCAAGGCCCCATTCCATTAGTCTCTCAGGCTTATACAATCCATACAAGGCTCTGGCATATCAAATGACAAGCATAAGTGACCATTACACAGGCCACACAGGTATCACAGAGCCGAAACTCAAAGTTATCAGAATCAAAAACTGAAAGCTAATCCTTCATCTATTCTAGGCCTTGAACACATCTCTCAATAGGACCCTGGGCTAATTCTAGCCCCAGCTCATATGGGTCACTATTTACAGGAACCCCCAGAATCAAAATTAAATGGAGAAACTTCAGTTTCTTACCTCAGTGGCGACTCAGAAGATCTCAGGACAGCTTCCTCAAGCTCTACTGTCCTTTCCTAGCCTTGAGTCTCGTCCACTCTCAAGTTCTCTGAGGTTTCTCTCTTGAGAATCTAAACTCTCACTCAAATGGGGTTCAAAACGAAAGGATGAAGGATTATAGCTTTCTGATGGTTTCTCT
>PYAF01000534.1:160275-180342 GCA_007407185.1 Glycine tomentella | reverse complement strand
TTTGGTCATTTAGTGCCTTAGGGACCTATCTGTCATTTTTGAAATTGTCCAAGGATATTTTGGTAATTTCTCCTAGGGATACATTGGTCATTTCCAGAATTGTTCAGGGCAAAATTATCATTTTCATCCTAGGGACATAAACGTCATTTCTGAAATTGTTCAGGGGCGTTCTTGTCATTTTGCCCTAAATTTTTCTACTACCTTTCATTAACATTTTACTCTTAGTAATTGTCTATAATTCTCTAATGTCATACTTGAGTATTTCTCATAAAGATATATCTATTTCGCTCAACGCTCAAGTGTATAAAGGTTAGTATCATCACTCAATTCAACACAGTCATAGCACTACCATAAGCTTGATCATATTCTCAAGTTCCATAAGATAAGAAACATAAATGCATGCACAATTGATCAAAAGGTCTTTATAGGATTGTAACTTGGCTTGGCTCAAGGGTAGGAAAAATTTTGGATAGTGGCTAAGTTAAGACTAGATTCAGATCGAATTTCCCAAGTCCATATCACTTGTGTCAACTCATGTCTTCTTGTCCACATCTTTTCCAACTGGCAAATTTTTTATTTTTTTAAATAAACAAAGCGATTTCAGCTCCACCAGCTGGTATTTCATACTTGTTCTTCCCCCAACTGGACTATTCACTAGATTTGGATTTTGCAAGATCTGTTCTGTTGGCCTTCCACTACAAAACCCAGAATTGTCTTCTTGGGTAACTTTGTCTTTCCTGTTACCTTTCTTTAACTTCCTGGTGGACAATTATCCCTGTTATTTCAATATCTAGTGGACTTGATTCTAATTCTTTCTTCCTCCAGCCTCAAATAAGGTGGACAAGGTGTATAGTTTAAATTCAGGCATATGAATGAAAAGGCTTAGGCTCAAAGGGGTAGCAAATGGAAAAACTGAAGGTGAGTCAATTTGGCCCTGGCTTTAAAAGAATAATTGCCTTAATCATATCAAAATATACATGCATCCAGAGAAACAAACCAAGTTCTAGAGTACTATCAAAGTGAGGTCTATCTAAAAAATATATAATACTATATGGCTCAATCCTTATAGGTTATAGACTCAAGTTAGACTCTGTTAACTTCATATCAAGCATCATTTCAACTTCAACATGCACATCACATACCAACAATCACAATTCCAATCATGTTTCATGCAATCCATGCCATATTTCATTTCACTCATGCTTCCTAACAGAGATATCCAATTCATCACTGATTCCACAATTTTGATTCTGAGGAAAATATGATATGCTTCTAACCTTTATTCAACAATATTAAATTTTAAAATCTAATGACTAAAATTTAAAATTCATGAAACCTAGCAATTACGGACACTAAAATTTTTTTTCTGTTAGATATCCTTTGTCTCTTGACTGTGATTCGTCAAATAATGCGTATGTGTCCATTCCCAGATTTAGAAAATTGTTGTCCCCAACAATAACTAACAAGGATAAAGTGCTACTGAATACTCAATCATGTATGCATTATTTGGGAAATCACAACCAGAACGAAACATTAATCCAAACAAAACACAATCACAAACAATTTAAGCATGAAACAACTACCATAAAATCATCAAGCATTAAAGTGTGTTAACTGCGGTAATGTAAAAGTACGAAAATTAAAAACAAGACAAATAAAATCAAAAATAAGAAAAATAGTCCTGATGAAGCACTCCTCACTCCGCTCCCTCTCTCATCTCATCTTCAACAGCCTGAGATGGATCAGGAAAGCCTGCTGCTGGCTCAGAAGTGTCGGAGGGTCTTGGAGGAGTAGGAACTGGTGGTGACGGGGATCTGTGTCCCACTGGTGGCTGGGAAGGTATTGGTGCAGGTGGATACTGAGGTTGGTATGCGCTAGTGTCGATGCCACGCTGCCTGCAGAGGTCTTCAAGCATCCTGGTCTGATGCGTGAGCTGAGTCTGAATAAAGATGTAACTCGGTGAATCCTCGTAGACTAGCTTGTGTCTGGGTGCCCTCTGGGTGGAAGAAGAAGAATGAGCGGGCTGAGGTGGATGTGGGGCAGCAGCCTATGGTTGAGGATCCTCAGGTGCATCATGAGGACTCCGAGCAGCAAGCTCCTCTGGTGATAGCTTCGAAGCTCTGATAATCTGTTCAATAGCGCTCTCCATCGCATCTAGATATGTCTTGTGGCTCATGGTGGAGGCTATCGGAACATCTATCAGCTCCTCGTCTAGGATTTCAACGCCAGCTTGTCGGCACAAATGTGAGATGAGTGAGAAAGGAGCTAGCCAGGACCTACTACTAATGTCCAGAACCATATGGAGGATCCGGCTTGATAGAACATGAGAAATGTGAAGGTTCCCTGCACCCCGTAGCAAATAAAGAAGAATAGCCCACTCCAAATTCACATCAGTCATATTTGTGGTAGGAATGACTGTGTGACTAATGAACTGGTGCCAGAAAGCTGCATCGCCTACCAAATCATGCTTCCTCAGCTTCTCTGGCACATAATCAAGCCCTGCCTTGGTCTTCCAGGCTGCGTATAAATCGGTGATTGCATGTCGGATCTGATCTGCTAGCTGAGGCATGTCATCCCTGTACATCTTAGTCAAGACGTTAGGTTGCATGTGAAGGAAAAGATAGGAGGACTCACAGTGGTCGAAGGGATAGTAGCTAGTGTCGAGGAATCTCTCGATAGTCTTTGTAACTCCTCAATTTACCATCTTGTTATTATTGATTTTTAATGAAAATTCTTTCCAATTTTCTTAAAAGCACTCAACTGAATATAACAAAATTTTACCAATAACTGATACTCTAAGAAAATTTCATTACTGAGTAATATTTATAAATCTGAAGTAATATATAATAAGATTACAAACTGACACTGGTTCTATTACATAGTACAACTAATTCAAAATACTCTGTAACAAAAGAATACATCTTCAAACATATCATCTTCAAACAAAATCCTCTTTTTGTAGACAGCTAATAGTCTCTCTTAGATGTTCATCTGCTCGCCCGAATAAAATCGAGGTCATAGCAGGTGTCAACCACAGACACAAAGTACAGGGTAAGTTTATGATAAACATAATTTAAGCAACATAATATATTCAATATGCAGATATTCATAACAACATCCTCAAAGATGCATGATTCTCTTAGACTCTTATCATGATGCATGATTCTCTTAAACTCTTATCATGTGGTACCAACAATCAAGATAGCCCCATCCCAATGGTAGGGAACTGAAACGATCAGTCAGGGTACCACAATGTTGCAATAGGATTCTCACCCACACTTCATGTGATCATCATGGGTGGCGTGATTTCGCCACTGCCGAGTCACCCCCTAGCTCAAACTCCTCTTGTCTGAACGCTCAAACTCAGTTCCTGCAGCTATCTGACACACCTCCTCTCTGAGACAACTCTTATACACATCTCCACTCTGAGGCAACTCTTATGCACATGAAACACATGAATCTGATTCACTTAATGCATAACTCTTTTCATTTTATCAACTCATTTATTTTCAACATCAGTCTTCAATCGCTGTCTCATATTCTTTACTCAGAAATTCAACATAAATCAAGTACAGAACTCAGCTTGATACTCATGTACAGAAACTCAACATATCATTCATGTACAGAGCTTCATAGAAACACTCAACAACACATAAAACTTCATTCAAGAACTCAATCATGTAACTATAACTCAAGTCCAACAATTTCTCAGATACAAGTCATACTACACAAGCAACACTTAAACTATCTTTATCATAAAACTTCCCTATACATACCTTATAACCTCTTAATAAGCTTGTCTTTCTCTTCCTAAATGTGCTAGCTTTACACATCATTCTTCAAGGGGGAATGGAGTCTCTTTATGCTTTTGAAAAGGAAGGATAAAAATGAAATGAAAGAGATAAGAGGAGACGTTCACGTGAAGGTGGGTAGAAAGGAAAACTTTGAAGAATGACTTCCACTTAAGGCTTTTCTCCCTTTATATAGAGTTTGGAAAATAATAAAATATTCAAGGACATTTCTACCCTTCCTAGCTAGTTACTCCCATTTGATTTCATTAGAACTTAGTTTCATCTCATTCCATTCCATCCTAACCAAGCTCATAATGACTCTTGCTAAATATCTTCCAACTTTACAAAAATCTTCTAAGCCATGATGACTCCTTTACAAGTGTCGTACCACTTGTCTTGTGTCATGAAGCTTCTATTCCCTTCGTTAATCTTCACGTGAATCACCAAGGAATAAGAGAAGATTTTTCTTCTCTTCATGCCATCTTGTACACATGTCTTTCAAGGTTATGATGGCTTCTTATCCCTTCATCAATGGTGGCTTACAAGTGGATAGATATTTCTTAAGCCTTCATAATTGTACCTTATCATTTTAATTTATGAATCTTAAGATATTTTTCTACTTGTCATGTCTTTATTTCCTTAAAGAGAAGAAAATTGTGTGGTTCTCCTTGTGTCCAAATGTCACCTTTCATGAAGAAGAAGAATTCAATTCCAACATGACTTCACACATGGAATTCTTTAAGAGGAAGTAAAGTTCAATTTGAACTCTTCTACCTAAAGGATAAATTGCAGTATAAATTGCTCACAAGCAATCGATACAGAGTGCCACGCAGACCTTACATACAAGACTGCTCTTATCTTAATTCTGATTGGTCCGTTCTACTTCTAACCATCAAATTACTAAACCATCTTATTGAATAAGTCTATTCATCCTACAATTAAGAGAAAATTCCACAGATTCTATTTATCATTTTTCCATATTTTTTTGATTCTTGAATTCTCCTAAATAAAATTTCAAAGTTATTACCGTATGAAATTCATAGAAATCCTATTCAGAGGCTTCTTGTCACAGTATTTTGGTAATTTGCCATCCAAGGGTACTCTGTAATTTCATAAAGCTTTCACAAAATATCTAAGGGTGTCTTGATAATTCTAGCCTCAAGGGTACTATAGTAATTTGTCATTTATCCTAGGGGTTTGATTGTAATTTTCATTCTAAAATATCTCAACAAAATATCTAAGGGTATTTGTGTAATTTTGACTCAAGGAAATTTTTGTAATTTCCAAAATATCCAAGGGTTATTCATGTAATTTTCACCTTAAAATATCTAACCAAAATATCTAGGGGCATTTTCGTAATTTCTGCTTCAAAGGAAGGGTAATATGGTCATTTCTCTTCAAACATTTTTGTAATATCTCTAATTAATATTTCACACAAATAATTTAAATATAGATCAATCAAGTTTCACATAATCTAACACTCATATCAAATAGTTGTGTAAGAAACATTTTGACCATACATTTGTAGTTATTGAAATTTTAGGGTGTCTCTTCTCATCAAATGGGACCTGTACTCCTCTTACCCAACTGAGCCTCCTCTCAGCGACTGTGTCTCGATCTACGTTTGCGAGAAACTCCTTCAGAATAGAGTTGGAGCTCTACTCAGGGAAGCTTACAATTGCTGTCACTGCCTCCTGGTGATCACCTCGAGGATTGGGGGGTCCTCAGGTAGAGACTCCCATAAGATCTTCTTTTCAGGGATGATCTTCTTCGGCAGGTACCATGTGTCAACTCGTTCTTGACACTACTCTAAGGAGCGGAAACGAGCTTCATCATATCCCGATACGCGGGCCCACTTGCTGCTAGACGCAGTTGTGTTTTTCTTCTTACCCTTATCAACTTGTTTTCCCTGAAACTCAGAAATTATCTCATATACAAATATGATTCAGAGAAATTTACAATCACAAGCATGATATGGACCTAAATGTAGCAATTCCCAGATTTAAGCTCAAAGCATATTGTCAAAAGATAGAATCAGATCAAATGAACAAGGAAAAATGCCACAACTCAAATAATGGACACAATCAATCATTCCCAGATTTAAGGTTGGGCCATGTCTCAAAATCATTATCCTTATAAACTAGTGTAGACCTGCAATTCTCAACAAGTGATTGTACTCATAATATTCACACCTATATCATGCATGTTTATCGCACTAAAGAGCAAAGGTTAACATGGAATCCATTTATTTCAACCTCAAGAGCTTCAAATTTTTATGACTAACTGATGAATTTCCATGTTCCATATGCGAGACAGAAGTCATTCTCACATTTTGTTTTCATTTATGACAGGAACCATGCACAACTGATTCTAATATCCATCTTGCCCATGAAATAGTCCAGAACTAAAACACAGTTCCAAATTCACACTACTACCCATATAGTATCAATTCCATCACAATTCCTCAAATGCATTCCGAACAGTAGATAATCATGATATTTATGTAGTCACATGCTTCAGTCACTTGGGTTCATGATAAATTATACACCATACCAATAATAATAATAATCAGCAAAGGATATAATGTCTTAGATGAAATAAGCCCAAAATCAGTGAACCTATCATCATAATGTGGTAACCCAAAAGCAATATGCATACAAGTATAAAAAGGTTAATAGCTAAGACAGAATTCCCAGGTTTAGCTTGGTTAATAGCTCTTAGTTATTTGTCTCAAATACTTAAGCTATTCCTGGTTACAGTTTATGTTCACAACCTTTCTTATCAATGGAATGGGTATTAGAATCTTTTCAATCAATCAACTATACCCATGAGCAAATTCAACCAACGAAGAATATATGATGCATTCATCCTTCACAATCCAAGTACAAAAACAGATATATATGACCAGACCAATTCCAAAACAATGGTGTCAAGCCACAAAATATATGTCTTAGTCAAACCAAACCTAACAACTCGAACTGGAAATCACATTCAATATGACCACCATTCAAACATCCTAGTTCAATCAAAACTCTTAGGATTACATTTCCAAAACAGGATAACACAATGATCATGAGAATTCACCTACGTCAATCAATATCCATACCATATTAGTGACAATTATGCCTAGCAAAAGAATTCATTCGTCATTCAAAACAAGTAAATCCACTGCCAATCACCATTTAAGACTCAAGCTCAGCATGATTATTCCCACATTAGCAATAGACAAGCATGTATCAGGGTTATTTCCAATTTGATTCTGCAAAATTATGATTCAATTTAACCTATTTGAACCTAGGAATCACCCTACCCTAATATATTCAATAAGAATAGGGTTTCTATGACTAGTAAGAACACCATATGTGACAACCAAACCAGGTCTGGAAATATGTCCATCAATTAGCTGACAAATCCATTTCTCGCGCTAGTAGCGTGGTATACCACGCGATTCGCGCGATTTGCGATTCACCATTGATGTTCTTCACATATCTATCCTTAACCTCAGACCAAATCAGTTTCTATTATGCAATGTATGCTTGTGTACAATGAAAACTTATCTTGTCTCCTGCCATTGAATGTGAATGGAATGAAGGGAAGCTAAATTCACCAAAAAAACTTCAAGCTTGTGCAACAATGGTGAAATGGAGATGATGATGAGTGCAGTGAATTGTGGAATGGGGTTTATAATGAGTGCTTTTGATGATTCAGGCGTAACTGAAGTGAAGGAATTGAATATGCTTTAAGTGGAGTTAAGGGGTTGACAAAAATCAGGGAGAACCTGCAATAGGGCACGTTTTGAGTTGGTTTTCCCCCTTTTTAAAAACCAGAGCGACAATCTTGCGCGATCCGCGCCACCTATGATGCGATTCGCATCAATGGTTATTAAAAGGTTTCTGATTCAAACTTTTAGCGCGACTAGCGCCATACTTCACGCGATTAGCATGAAATTACTCAGATGGGTCATTTCTTTCGAACATCTGACGCTGGTAGCGCCAGCATCCACGCATTTCGCGTGAGAAAGCTCATGTTGGCTTTTAGGTTCAAACCCTTCGTGCTGGTAGCGCCATGGTCCACGCGATTAGCGTGGAAGATCAATTAAGGCAAGTTTGGCTAGAACTAGTGGCACTATCAGCGTGGTAGTTCACGCTATTAACGCTGGACTTGGAATTATGTAGCCTAGTTCGAACATGTGGCGTGAGTAGCGCCAAGTATCACGCGATTCGCATGATCAATTTGAATCTGTTAGGCACTTTTTAGCAACTGGCGCTGATAGCACCACTATCCACGCGGGTCGTGTGGGAGATTCGAATCTGTTACCATGCTTTTAACCTTTTTTTAACCTAAGTTCTAATAAACCTGAATGATTTTGAATACTTTAACAAAACTAAAGATAAAATTCAAAATTGACAATGACTAAGGATTCAACTAATTAACTAACTAAAACATATAATTTAATTTAAAAACAACTAAGAAGAAATAGTCATTAAACAAAAACCTGCACAATTAACAAATTAAGACTCTTGGATTGCCTTCCAAGCAGCGCTTGTTTAACGTCACGAGCTTGACGTGCCACCCTTCAATCATCAAGTGAATTCAGTGGAATGGAAACTGCATTCCTATCCACTTCCCCTCCAAAATAATGTTTCAATTTGTATCCATTCACCTTAAAAGACCTGTCATTATCTAAAGGGGAGATTTCCACTATTCCATAGGGATAAACCTTTCGCACTAAAAATGGACCAGATCAACGGGATTTCAACTTACCTGGAAACAGTTTCAGGCGAGAATTATAAAGCAATACTTGTTGTCTTGGTGCAAATTCTTTTGGGCGAATCTTATTATCATATGTAGCTAACCTGAACTCATCAAGCTCATTTAATTGTAGTAACCTTTTTTCATTAGCTTTAGACAACTCAAAGTTTAAAAATTTGGTTGCCCACATAGCCTTATGTTCCAACTCAATAGGGAGATGACAAGACTTACCGTACACAAGTTGGAAAAATGACATACCTATAGGTGTTTTGAATGCAGTTTGGTATGCCCATAGTGCATCATCAAGCTTTTTAGCCCAATATTTCCTAGATGTCCCCACAGTCTTTTTCTAGAATTCTTTTAAGCTCTCAGTTAGAAATTTCTACCTGACCACTTGTTTGGGGGTGATATGGTGTGGCCACTCTATGATTGACTCCATACTTGGCCAGCACTCTTGCAAAATGTTATTGCAAAAATGAGTACCTCCGTCACTGATTATGGCCATCGGTACTCCAAAGCGAGTGAAGATATTCTTCCGCAAGAATGAGACCACAACTTTTGCATCATTAGTTGGCAAAGCCACAACTTCTACCCATTTAGACACATAATCCAAAACAACCAAGATATATTGGTTGGAATATGATTTAGGGAAAGGTCCCATGAAATCAATTCCCCATACATCGAATAGTTCAATTTCTTGGATGTTATTCAGTGGCATTTCATCTTTGCGGGAAATATTACCAATTCTCTGACAGCTATCACACTTCTCAACAATGTCTCTTGCATCTTTGAAAAGTGTTGGCTAATAATAACCACACTGCAACACTTTTTGTGCTGTCCTATTCCCTCTAAAGTGTCCCCCATAATCTGAGGCATGACAACGCCAAAGGATTTTAGGTGCTTCTGACTTAGTTACACATCTACGAATCACCCTATCAGTGCATTGAAAATAAAGAAAAGGGTTATCCCATAAATACCTCTTTGAATCATGGAGAAATTTCTTTTTCTGCTGCCAATTGAGATCTTCAGGCATCACACCTACAGCTTTGTAGTTAGCCATATCTGCAAACCATGGGCTAACCTGGATTGCCATCACTCCCTCATCAAGAAAAGATTCATTAATTTCTATTTCTGGTCCATCTTGCAACTTCTTTTCTTGAATCCTTGACAAGTGATCAACTACTTTGTTTTCCACCCCAGCTTTATCCTTGATTTCCAAGTCAAATTCCTGAAATAAAAGAATGCAGCGCAACAAACGTGGCTTTGCATCTTGCTTAGCCATCAAGAATTTAAGAGCTGCATGGTCAGTGTAAACAATAACCTTAGAACCAACTAAATAGGACCTAAATTTGTCTAATGCATATACTATAGCTAGCATTTCTTTTTCAGTGGTGGCATAGTTAACTTGTGCCTCATTTAAAATTTTAGTAGCATAGTATATGACACGTAGATGCTTATCTTTTCTTTGTCCTAACACAGCACCAATTGCATAGGCACTAGCATCACACACAAGTTCAAATGGTAAATTCCAATTAGGGGCCATTAAAATAGGTGTAGTAGTAAGCTTATGTTTCAATACATTAAATGCAACAAGACAAGCTTCATTGAAACAAAATTCTACTTCCTTTTCAAGCAATTGGCTAAGAGGTTTTGCAATTTTGGAAAAATCCTTAATGAACCTCCGGTAGAATCCTGCATGACCTAAGAAACTGCGCACACCATTAACATTAATAGGAGGAGGTAATTTTTCAATTAATAACAATTTAGCTCTTCAACCTCTATTCCTATTTCAGAAATCTTATGGCCTAAAACAATTCCATCACGAACCATGAAGTGGCATTTTTCCCAATTTAAAACTAAATTTTTCTCTTGACATCTTTTTAAAACTTTAGCTAAATTAGCCAAACATGAATCAAAACAAGAGCCAAAAACAAAAAAATCATCCATAAATACCTCTAGGCCTTTTTCTACCATGTCAGAAAAAATAGAGAGCATGCACCTTTGAAATGTTGCAGGCGCATTACACAGGCCAAATGGCATTCTTCTGTAGGCAAACACCCCAAATGGACTGTAAAGGCTGTCTTTTCTTGGTCTTCTGGTGCTACTGGGATTTGATTGTACCCAGAATATTCATCTAGGAAGTAATAATAATCATGACCAGCTAGCCTCTCAAGCATCTGATCCATGAAAGGAAGTGGGAAATGGTCTTTTCTGGTTGCATCATTTAGTCTCCTATAGTCCACACACATCCTCCTTCCGGTGATAGTTCTTGTGGGAATAAAAATCATTGTTGTCATTTTGAATGACTGTCATCCCACCCTTCTTAGGGACAGTTTGGACTGGACTTACCCATGTAGTGTCTGAAATTGGGTAAATCATTCCTGCATCTAACAGCTTCACAACCTCTTTTCTAACCACTGTTTCATTGTAGGATTAAGTCTCCTTTGTGGTTGTCTCACTGGCTTCACATCATTTTCCATAAGAATTTTGTGAGTGCTAAAAGAGGGATTAATACCTTTTTCAAATCGGATATAGACCATCCTATGGTAGTTTTGTGCTCCTTGAGTACTTTTAGCAGCTGCTCTTCCTCATAAAATTCCAGCCCTCAATTAATGATGACTGGATATGTTTCTTTGTCACCTAGAAACACATGCTTCAGGTTTTCTGGTAATTCTTTTAGCTCAACTTTTGGTGCTCCAACTGGGATGTCATCTTCTTTCTTTTCTAGCACCTCCATTACTGCCTCAAAATCTTGTATGGATTCTTGGCTTTGAAGTTCCGGCTCTTTTTCAAGTTCCTCTTCCTCTGTTTGACCTGCACAAATTACATTATCCAAAACATCTAGCCTAAAACAATCATGTTCATTAGATGGATTTTTCATAGCATCAAAAACATTAAAGGTAATAGACTCATCATCCATCCTAAGTTCTAATTTTCCTTTCTCTACATCAATTAGAGCTCTAGCAGTGGCTAAAAATGATCTACCTAAGAGAAGTAGTATTTCACTTTCACCATCCATATGTAAAACTATAAAATCTGTAGGAAAAATAAATTTATCTACTTTAACCAAAACATCTTCAATGACTCCGGTAGGCCTTCTCAATGAACAATCTGCAAGCTGTAGAGAAACTCTGGTGGGCTTTAATTCAGAAATTCCAAGGGACTTACAAACTGATAAGGGCATCAAATTTATGCTTGCCCCAAGGTCACATAATGCCCTCCCCACATTAATGTTCCCTATTGCAATAGGGGTATTAAAACTGCCTGGGTCTTTCAGCTTTGGTGGAAGCTTCCTCTGTATAATAGCACTGCACTCTTCAGTAAGTGCAATAGTCTCACATTCCTGCAACTTATGTTTTCTAGACAATAGTTCTTTCATAAATTTTGCATAATTAGGCATATTAGTTAAAGTTTCAACAAAAGAAATATTAATATGCAATTTTTTAAACATGTCTAAAAACTTGGCAAACTATTGCTTTTGGGCTTGTTGCTTGAGTTTTACTGGATAAGGAGGCTTTTCGAAGCGGGAGAAATCCATTGGCTTCTTTGGAGGCGCAGAATTTTTCTCTTCTTTATTTGAAGATTTTTCTACCTCTTGTTCCACAGCAACTAGGGTATTGTCTTCTTCTATTCCTTCTTGGCTTACCTTAGGCTTTTCTTGAGGTGTGATAACCTTTCCACTCCTAGTAGTAATTGCCTTTGCATGTTCCCTTGGATTTACAATAGTGTCGCTAGGGAACTGTCCTTGAGACCTTTCAGCTAGCTGTTTGGCCAATTGACCAATCTGATTTTCAAGATTGCGAATAGATGCATCTTGATTTGTACGATGAGCTCTGGTCTCATTGATGAAGGCATTGGTGGCCTGATTTTCAAGTTCAGAAGTTTCTATGGGCGGAATAGGTGGAGGCTGCAAATAGTTGTTAGATATGTAATCTAACCCTCCTCCTTGAAACTTCCTCTGGAAATTATTATTCATGGCAAAATTCTGATTTCTCTGGAAATGCTGCTGGGGTCTCTGATCATTCCATATGCCATTTACCTGCACTGGGTCAGCTCCTACAAGTATAGGACACTCATTAGACTCATGCTCACCTTGGCAATACTCATAGATAACAGGTTGCATTCTGCTGGATGAGACTTGAGCTGTAGAGACTTGAAATTTGTCTATCTTCTCAGTTAATTTGGCCAACTGTTGAGCCAAAATTTTCTGCTCAGCTAACATAGCATCACTGCTCCCCAATTGAATGACTTCTCTTTTGGGCTGAACTGTAATGCTTTCATTCTCATTACAAACTAAAGAGTTAATCAGCTCATAAGTTTGAGCTGCTGTCTTTGATCTTATTGAGCCACCAACTGCAACATTAACAATCATTCGTGATTCAAGAGTCATTCCATTAAAGAAAATACGTACCTGCTTACCCACAGGCATGTCATATTGTGGACATGTCCTAATTAGCTCCTGAAATCTGTACCAAGCAATACATAGAGTCTCTCTTCCATTCTGAGTGAAATTGGTGATTTCATTCACCAACCTATTATACTTCTCCATGGAAAAGTATTGAGAGAAAAATCTTGCAACCAGATCTTCCCAATTAGTGATGCTCTTCGAGGTTTGTCTGTCTAACCATCTGAGTGTTTTTCCCTTAACAGCAAAAGGGAATAATCTCAATCTAATAGTATCATCTGACACCCCTTGATGTCTAATGGTATCATAGATTCTCAGAAATCTGTCAATGAAGTCATGGGGGTTTTCATCATCTTCCCCACCAAACTGACAGGGTTCCACCAATGTGATCAATGACGGATGAATGTCAAAATTGTTTGCTTGGATTGGTGGTCTGACAATACTGGAGTTTGGTCTAGTGAACAATGGTGGAGCCAGAATATCCTCCATTAGTTCGTCTTCTGGTCTTGGCTGATTATTTGCGCCCTCAACCATTTCTAATTCTAATTCAGATTCAGGAATTGAATCAAAATCAAAATTTTATGCTTCTCTTCTTCTTTGTCTGGCTAGATTCCTGTTCCTTCTAGCAGTCCTTTCTATTTCAGGATCGTACTGTAGATGATCAGGATTAACTGTACCTCGCATAAACTCAGGGAAGCAATTTAGTAACAAAAGAAATTCCAATCGCAAAGATTAAAGTTATTCTAAAATTAGTTATTTCAATCCCCGACAATGGCCTAAAAAATTAGTTATTCTAAAGTTATTCTAAATTTGGTAAGTAGAGTATTGTATCCACAGGGATCGAGTTTCTAATTTTATCGTAACTCACGATCTGAGAGATTGGAAGAAAACAATATGTTTGGAAAAAGTAGTGTTGTGTTGTGGAATTAAGCAAATTAAATAAATGACAGAAATTAACAAGAAATTAAAAGCAAGTTTAAATTGATTGTGACGCAGTTCTGAGAAATAATTGTGGTCAGAGCACATCCCCTTTGATCCATACCTCTTTCTCTTAAATTGGTTATTAAATTCAATTACTTCTGATTACTCAGAGGATGTATATTTACTTAATTAGTTAAATCCTAATCCCTTAGCAATTTAACCCTTTAACCGAATTAGAGATCCTAATTCCTTAGTAATTCCTATCAAGCTAAGCATTAAAAGAATACATCATAGAAATTTCGCAATCATACATCCCTATCCCTAGGCAATGTAAAAACTATTATTTTACTCCTGTTAGAAATTAGAATCCCAATATCCCTATTGCGAACTCTAACCCTAAGAACTTTAATAGAATGGCCAACTCTAATAAAGAATAATACAATGAAGAACAGAGTAAAACAAATCAATCATAATAATCTCATATTAATACCAATCAAATTACAGAGGAGTTGACATTAGTTCTTGGCCCTAACCACAATAAAGAAAATAGCCAGACATGTTCATGTCTAACCTCAAGAAATACAAAGACAGCAGAGGCATTACAGAATTCTCAATCTTTCTTCAATTTCTGGCTTTGATCTTCTCTTCCCTGTGTTTCTATATGTAGAAGTATTTTCTATCAGTCCATAAGCCTTCTATTTATTTCCCACACGTTCTTTTATGAATTAAGGTAACAAAACCCCTTTTCCCTTCTATTTTCATGCCAAATTACTTTAAATTTGGAAACAGAATAATTGTGGTGAGACTAGCACGGCATCTCACACTAATCGCATGAGATGTTCGAGTTGAGGGTTCTTTCCAGACCTTCTGACGCTACTAGCGCGAGATGTGGCGCTACTCGCGTGGGTTGTTCGAGATGAACTTGGCTTCCTGGATCCTTGGCGCGGTTAGCATGAAGTATGGCGCTAATGGCGCGGCTTATTCGAGCTGAACTAGTGATCCTGGCAAGCTGGCGCTAACAGCGTGGGCACCACGCGATTAGCGTGGGATGGGCGAGAGCTTATGTCCATTCTTTTTGCTTTTTTCCTCTATTTTTGACTCCTAAATAACAAAATAATAATAAACTAGCTAATCAACAAATAAATAAAGAAACTTACCTAATTCTAACCTGTATTGCTAATTATTGATTGAATTATAACTAACTTAACCCTAAAAACTAAGATGTGCTAGCAGCATATCACTACTAGCCAAATAAACCTACCTTGCAATGATATCCATTGTCATCCTTTTTGAGCCTTTAACTTTTCTTTTCTTGTGTAGCTCATTACAAGCCAAAAAGTGGAAAACCATGTTATCCTAACTTTAGGCAGAAAAGGGGCCTTGGAATTGTTTTGGGAGTGGGTTTCAAACAAGTGTAGGGGATTTATATTTTGTTTTGATTTAGAAGAAGAAAAAAATGAAAAGAAAAGAAAGAGTATAAAAAAGCAAAAGTTCAAAGAAAAATGTACAAACAAAGAAAAAGAAGTACAAGCAAAGATAAAAAAATTGCAATAAAAATGTGATGTGGTTCATTTTTATCCTTGTAAGTTCTTTTTATTTTAATTTTGTTATTCTCCACCTTGTTTCTTTGTGCCTACCCCTATTTTTACTTGTTGGCTTACTCCCCATTGCCCCTCTTTTCTCTTAGTTTTAGCCTAAATATCCTTTTCATATCCACCCTTACCTAAGCCATGCATTACAAACCAATAAAAGCCCTTTTGATCTATTCATGCATGTGTAGTTCAAGTTAAATGGACAAGAGTCTTGTCAAAATTTGGATGTGCTAGTTACATGTGGTGTTTGAATGTAAACATAAACTCATACACATTTGCTGATGTTGGGTGTTGTTCTTTGAGATATTTCTATCACCTTGGTACATTTTTAATTTTGACTTCACTAGTTTTTTTCGCTTTACACTTTGTGATCATGTGTTCATGGATTGCTTGTTACCTTGATATCATTCTTCCATTTTTCATCTTTCTAACTTTTGTGCATTGTTAGGATCCATTGAAAAATGTGTGTGTCTTGTTCATACTTTTATTTTAGTTTGTGGTTTACTTTAGTTTGATTTTATTTCTTAGTCTTTCTTTTAGTTTTGGCCAGGAGTGCATGATAAAGTGAGGGGGAATTTGATTGAGCATTTTAGTTTAATATTTTTTTCTGTTCTTCTTAGCTTATTTGACTCCTCTTGGACTCTCGTTTTCTCACTTTAACTCAGTTTGGGTGTTAGGCAAATAATTTGGCTAAATTGATAATTGTTGCTTATTTTCAATTTTTGTGCTTACTTGACCTATCTTCCTTGTGCAGGACCTAGAGGATTCTACAGAACTCCAAATGAAGCATATGAATAGTGATGTATGGATGAACCCATTAGCCATTAGTTTTCCCAAATCTACCTTGCAATGAAACCCAAGCATATGAATAGTGATGTATGGCTGAACCCATTAGCCATTAGTTTTCCCAAATCTACCTTGCAATGAAACCCAATCTTCAAGCAAACTTCAATAACACAAAAGTTTTCCAACATTTCATGTGAAACCTTTGCTTGTTGAGAAGCCATTGATAAGACTCAAGAAGTTCTTGCACAAGAACAAGAGAGAAATTCTCACACAAATTTCAGATTTGTATTAATGAACCAAAGTTAGTTACATTCAGTTTTGGGCAGCCATATATAGCCACGAAATTACAACTAAATGTACATGAAATGAAGCTTGTAATGCAACTTTAATGAAGCTTGAAGTGCAAGCTTCTCATGATGACTCTTAGTTGTCCCTACACGCGCAAGTGTAGTTTTATGTTGAAGTTATCGATTAATTCGTCAGTGTAATCGACTAAAACAAATTTTTTACATATTACATATGCTTAAGTAATCGATTACAGCTATCTAGTAATCGATTACCACAAACAGAAACTATTCTACAAGTGCCTTAGTAATCTATTACAGGTAGATGGTAATCTATTATAATAGACAAGACTTGTTCTATGTTTGTACTGAGTTGGTGTGCTTCTTCATGCTTGTCCAAAAGATATAAGTTAGTTTTTATGTGGTCTTGAAGGGCTTGAGTTCTAGCTCTTGTCATGGGTCCTTTAAAGCTCACCAAAGGAAGTGCTTCAAGCTCTCCTTCTAGACCTTTAGCTAGCAATGGACCTCCATCAAATTGTGCCTACTGACCTATCTTCCTTGCGCAGAACCTAGAGGATTCTACAGAACTCCAAATGAAAGCATATGAGTAGTCCTTGGAAAGATAAGGAAAATAAATACAATTTTGTAAGAGATAATAAGCTTGGGCCAATTCTCTTGGTTTGAGGGTCATTTGAGGCTTGGAAGTCAAAACCTCTGCACTTGAGCTTTGGGTTGCGAGTTTGGGCTTTGATTGGTGTAATTTGCATAATTAGTTAGATTAGATAGGCCTAATCAGAGCTCATCCTTTCCTACTGATTCAGTCACTATATATTAGTGTAGTTAGTTAGTAAGTTAGTTACTTCATTTTGTACAAACAGAATTTTTAGCTTCCTGTGCAAGTTTTTAGAATTAAAATATTTTCTCTTTTTCTCTGAACTGATCTTCATTTTTCTTCTTACTTTCATCTCCGTTCTTCTATTTTCTTATACAAATTTCGTGGCTATTCCACTAATGATGATCATGGAAGTATAAACAATTAATCAATCCAAGCAAGGAGAATTTGAGTTGTGGTTTGGTATTTCAATTTCTGTGTGAATGTTCATTTTCTTCTTCAATCCTCTCTTTGATTTTCATGATTATGAATGTGTTTAGGATTGAAAACGGATTAGGTTATGGATTCATTTCCTAATTTTTAATTTTAATCATAGATTGTTTGGATGATATTTCAAACTGGTTTGTGATTTCAATTGATTTAGGAGTTAATTCGATTGAATTGCTTCTAATCATATTGAATGAACCTTCATAATATGATCATTATCTGAGATATATAATAATGCACATTGCTTGGTTTGGTTAATTGGATTAATATTCTTGAATCTATTTTACAACATCTCTTATCATTTCTATCAGTTTCTACATCTTTTATCAAACTGTTCGACAGTCGTTATCAGCGGGCAAACTCCACCCAGGGGTTAAGGATGCAATTGGGAAGCTGGAACATGGAACGTTAACGGGTAAATTGAGAGAGTTAGTAGATGTTTTTTCCAGAAGGAAAGTGAATATTGTTTGCTTGCAAAAAACTAAGGTGGTCAGAGAAAAGGCCAACGAAGTGGATGGCACCGGTTTCTTGTTGTGGTATACAGGTATAAACAAGAGTCAAAATGGTCTTGGAATTATGATCGATAGAAGTTTCAGAGATAAAGTTGTTGACGTCAAAAGGAAAGATGATAGGATTATGCTGATTAAGCTTGTAGTGGATGATTTAATTTTAAATATCCTCAATGTGTATGCACCCCAAGTTGGACTACAATCAAATGATAATAACCAATTTTGGGAAGACTTGGAGGAGATTTTGAGAGGGATACCACGAGAGAAGAAGATTTTTGTAACACCCCAAAATTTTGGAACTACAGTCAACTGATGGTCTGAATTCGAATTACTTGGGTAAAATGTTAATTAAGAGGCAGCACAAAAAGATTTGGAGGAAATGACGAAAATACCCCTGACATTTTTGAAAATGACCAAATTGCCCTTGGTATTTTAGCAAGATATTTTAAGGAGGAAATTTTATAAATACTCTTGGATGTTTGAAAAATGATCAGAATACCCTTAGGGTGACACTTACAGAGATACCCTGAACATTTTGTAGAAATGACGATTATACCCCTAGGGTGAGGGGTAAATTTACTAAAATACCTTTTAGGTCAAAAATGACCAAAATGACTTTAGAAATTTGTGGGAACCTGAATATTGGATAAAATATTTTTAGATAATATATTATCAGTAATGTTGGTGGCAGAGAACCCTAAACTAGAATTTCTAGGAATTTTGGAAGATATTTTGAAAAGAGCTTAATCTAGACTAACTCAGACATCAAAAAATTATAAGAAAAGGATGGACATAATCTATGGAATTTTCTCTTAATTATGAGAGGAATAGGTTTCCTAAATAAGTTAGTTTAGTAATTTTAATAATTAAAGGTAATATGGACCAATAAGAAATTAGAATTTTGCTATTACATGGAATAAAAGGAAAATTTGTTGATTTGGTTCTCTAAGATCAAGTTTTGGCCGTATGATACAATATCAAGGGAGAAAAGCTTTAGGAACATTCAAGAATGGACACATGAAGAGTTAAGAAGCCTAGCCATTTTCATTGGTCCAAGTAGAACGTTAGTAATTAATGCTTAAGATATCTTTGGAAGCAAAACTTATCACAAAACAAGGAACCACACGGTTGGAAACTAAAACAAATGAAATGGCCATGCACTTAACTCGTCACTTTATGTTCTATAGTTTAATTCCCTTTTCCTTTTTCCTCGTCCTCTTTTTCCTTTTTTTCTCGAGAAAGAGAGAAAGTTAAGGAGAGGGGTGAAGGGCATGATCGCGTAGTGAAATATTTGTCATTACATGTAAGGGAAAGTAGGTACAAAAGAGCAGGGAAAAGAAAAGGGTTTTTTGTATTTTGAAAGTGCACGTGCAAAGCTAGGAAGAATCAAGAAGGAAGCCACTTGTAAGGAAATTATTCCTTAGCCAATGAAAATCAAGCAAATGGAAAAGTAAGGTAATAATGAATTAAGAAGATTTTTGAAATAAACTTCCTCTTGTCTCCTTTGAACACGTGAAGAGCTCAAGACATTATTGAAACAATCCCAACGGTCAAAAGTTAGATATGTGGGTTAGGAGTACACCTTTAAAATTTTAAAGGGATCCAACGGTTAACAAATTCAGAATGAGTATTTTAATTAAACGGGCCATGGGAAGAGATTTTGGTGACTAAGCTAGCATTTCACATGAAAGCAATTGAGGATTTGACCTACAATCCTTGAATTCCACGGGCAAATGGAGATAAATGGAGAAGAATATGGAATCCTCATGAAAATGGACACTTGTACGGTGAGAATTCAATAGCCAATAGAATTTACATTAGTGGAAAGTTAAGTTATCATGGCCTTAGATGATATTTTCATTTTTCCACAAGATTGCCTAACCAACGTGTAAATGAAGCAAATAAGACTTGCTCTCTAAGCCTAGCAT